>CM040431.1:31513519-31665935 GCA_022702705.1 Papilionanthe hookeriana x Papilionanthe teres
GGATCCTAACCAACGAGACTTCAATTTCCTAGGAAATAATTTCAACCTTGTATTATAAAGAAAAACTTCTTGTCCTGGTTCAAAGTTCTTCTAGTTAATCTTCTGATCATGCATCAACTTCAATTTTTCTTATAAATTATGTTGTTATCGTAAGATTCATTTCTTAATTCTTCTAATTTATTCAATTGCAATGATCTTTTCTCACAAGCATTTTTTAAATTATAATTGAATTCTTTAATCGCCCAATATGCTTTATGCTCCAATTCTGCTGGTAAGTGACATGTTTTTCCATATATAAGCCTGTAAGGAGTCATACCAATAGAAGTTTTATAAGAAGTCTTGTATGCCCATAATGCAGTATCCAGTCTCACAGACCAATCTACTCTACTAGGATTTACAGTCTTTTCTAAAATTTGTTTGATCTCATGATTAGAAACTTCAGCTAAACAACTAGTTTGAGGATTGACCCACTTTTTGTATGTATGTAATTTATGTTTATAGCCACGAAACCAAAAAAAGTTGATCCCGCTTTAAATATAGGAATATGTTTTAATGTATAATGTGGATTCTACGCAAGTATACGTATCGTATCAAGTAATACAAGGCTCTAGTGGAGTCCTAGTTATCGATCCCACAGGGAAGTTTTTAACAGAATTGTTATCAGCTAAATTTAAAGGAATTACTTAATAAAGTGAACAGAAATTCTAAGTAACTATAATAAACTAAAGTAAACTAATGCTTGAAATAAGTTGATTTAATTAATTCGGAAAAAGTATCCTTCTCCTTGTTTTTAGAAAATTAAGTGAAATGATGAATTTAATTAGAATTTTTAAATTGTATTGTGACAAATAGGAGCATTCCTATTCTTTACCCTTTCGTCCAGTGCAAAGAACAGTCGACTAATCCTATGTTTGATTACCGAATCTACGGCTAGTCTGGGAGGATATCGGTCGCCACTTCGCAGCTCCCACGTTCCCTCACCCGAGGGCTAACATCTACACTTCACCTCTCAAACAAGTAAGATCGAATCGAGTATTTTAGTCCGTCACACTAAAATATCCAATTCTACGCCCGATAATTAATATTTCCCTATTTATTTGCACCCTCCTTCTAAGGCTTTTGATTTCCCTAAATATTGGATGTAATTTTTACTATAGTTGATAATTCAACATATTTTAACTACTCAATCGGCCGGATTGAAAGTAAATTAAGTTTTAAGTAAAAATTATCACAATTTATTTATATTATATTAAGTGCCTTTATTTAATTTCATCAAACCACATAATTTTCATAAACAAGGAGAAAAACTAAGAAAACTACTCAGAATGCATGAGAATAAAACAAAGCATGGATTTCATTTAAAGTTAAAAACAATAAACAAAGATACTTATCTTAATTTCCTTCCCAGCAGACTTCTCGAAGTTCCTTTTGACTTTTCCTTCTAGTACAGCAACTAAATAGTACTCAATTAAACTAATAAACTCACTAAACTCACTCAAACTACACTTAAGACACTAGAAATAGACTCACAGAAGACTCAAAAGACACACTAAAGACTCTAGAATTCGGCCTCTATTTATAGAGGTAAGCAAAGGTCCAAGGGGTGCTTAAACACCTCTTCAAAAAGTGTCCAGGTTCAATGTATATGTATTTTGAACTAGCTCGCCGTCGGCAGGAAACGACCTCGCTGTCAGCGGGCTTCTGAAGGTCTTCAAACCGCGCGATCTCGCTGTCGGCGGGCTCGGGCTCGCTGTCAGCGAGGTAGTTATAATTCCTTCAGAAATTTCTCCTCACGATCTCGCCGTCGGCGGCCTCGATCTCGCCGTCGGCGAAGTAGTTATATTTGCATGAATTTCTTCTTTTTTGATCTAAATTTGCTCCATTTCATGCATTTTGCTTCTATCACCAATAAATCTTCATTCCTGCAATAAAATAAAGAAAATACCTTTCTTTAAAGTGAAATTTCATCAAAAATAGGTATGAATTTCTTAACATATTTTTTCGTGATCAAAATCCCCCAAACTTAATTATTACTTGTCCTCGAAGTAATTTAATACTAAATAAAAATAATGATTTCTATAATAGAATTTTTCAACTCAAATAATATATGAATTAATTTTAAATAACATTATAATAAAGTTAAAAAGAAATATTTCTAAGTAATTTCAATTAATTTTATAGAGATAAGATTATTTAGTTATTATGTCTAAGATTTCTAGCTTTCTATTTATTTCGGGAAAGACAATATTAAAAATTAATAAATTACTTAAGATATTTAGATGATAGGAAATTCAAGAAAACTCTATTTAGTAAAATACCAATCCATAAATATAAGTTTAGAAATATAGTTAAGTTTTACCCTTTAGGTTGAATCCATTGAAGCCAATTTTTGATAAGGCATCTCCTCAAGCTTCTCCTCACTTATATTTTTCTTTTCTTTTCTTTTCTTTTCTTTTTTTTTCTTTCCTTTTTCTTTTCTTTTATTTTCTTTTTCTTTTCTTTTTCTTTTCTTTTTGAAGTGAGGATTATTGTATCTGGAAAGCCTGTTAATAATTTTGAACTTCAATTTCTCTTCCTAAATTTGAAACTTAAAATACTTCTTTGCTTATATATATTTCATAATTTTTACTTCATTAAGTTTCTATCCTTTCTTTTTCATCTATATACTTAAGAATTTCAATTTTTAGAATATAGTTTCCCTTACTTTAAATAATCTACTATATTCTTATTCCTTTTAACCAAATATCTTCTTCTATTAATTTAATTGAATTACTAGAAGTATTTTCTTTAACTTTATATAATAATTAAATAAAGCAACTCATATTTATTGAATTGAAAATTACTATAGAAAATCATTTAATAATTTTTGAAAATAGAATTTGAGAACAATTTAATAATTAAATTTGTATTTTTACCTTCCCCAAACTTAAATTTTTCTATCTATACTATATAGTGAAAAAGGAAAGTATATAAATAAAATTCATCATACCTTTGAGCTTTAGGTATTTCTTTTCTTTGAAATTTTTGCGAGCTTTTTCATTACTTACGTAACTCGTACTCGTCGTATTCTTCCATATATAATATTTAAAAAGAAAGTGTAGGATGGAAATTTTTTAAAATAAGTATCAAACATAACATAGAAAACAATGATACTTATTTTAAAAAATTTCCATCCCTGCACTTTTTTTTTTGGATGAATTTCCACTCATTTATATTATATAATTGTTCATCGTGAAAACTGTCTAAAATTTCATTATCGATATCGTATAATTCGAGATTTTCTAATCTCGATAAATGATCAGCAATTTGATTATCAGTTCCTTTTTTGTTAATGATCTCAAAATCAAATTCTTGCATTAATAATATCCATCTGATTAATCTTGGTTTAGTCTCTTTTTTTGTATTAAATATTTTATAGCAGAGTGATCAGTATGTACAATACATTTAGTTCCTATTAGATAATGCCTAAATTTATTAAAAGCATATACAACTCGCTAATAATTCTCTTTCAAGAATCGTATAATTTATTTCAGCATTATTTAGAGTTTTACTAAGCATAATATATAACTTTGAAAATCTTATCATATATTTGCCCAAGAATTGCTCCTATAAGCATAATCACTAAGCATCACACATAAGTTCAAATGGTTTCTCCCAGCTAGGTGAAACTATTATAGGTGCTCGTAATTAATTTATCTTTTGATAATTCAAAAGCATTCGAGCATTCGATTGTAAATTCAAATTTCTTGTCCTTTTCAAGAAGTTGGCATAGAGGTTTAGTAATTTTTGAAAAATCTTTAATATAGCACTTGTAGAATCCAGCGTGTCCAAGAAAACTTCTTACCCCTTTTACCGTAGTTGGAGGTGGTAATTTAACTATTACTTGAATTTTTGCGAGGTCTACTTCCATGCCTTTTTCCGAAATTTTATGCCCTAATACAATGCCGCTCGTAACCATAAATTGACATTTCTCCCAATTTAGAACTAAATTAGTTTTCTCACATACTTCAAATACGTTTTCAAGATGATTTAAGCATGTGTCAAATGTTGTTCCGAATACAGAGAAATCATCCATAAATACTTCTATTCCTTTATCAATTAATTTACTAAATATGTACATCATACATCTCCGGAATGTTGCGTGTGCATTACATAATCCAAAAGGCATTCTTCGAAAAGCGAAAGTTCCATAAGGACTAGTAAATGTAGTTTTATCTTGATCCTCGGAGCAATTTGTATTTGATGATAACCGATATATCCATCTAAGAAACAAAAATATTTGTGTCCGATTAATCTATCTAACATTCGGTCTAGAAATGGTAAAGGGAAGTGATCTTTTCTAGTGGCTCGTGTTTAATTTTCTATAATCAATACATATTCGTCATCTAAGTAACTTGTCTTATAGGGATAAGATCATTATTTTCATTAGCTTTGACAATACTCCTCCTTTTTTAGGTACACAAGTGAATCGGGCTTACACAAGCATCGTCGAAATAGGATATATAATACCATTATCTAACCATTTTAAAATTTCTTTCTTAACTACTTCTTTCATTATTGGATTTAATCTCCTTTGTGGATCTACTTTAGGTTTATGTTCATTATCTAAAATAATTTTGTGCATACAGATTGAAGGACTAATTCCTTTGATATCCGCTAAGGTCCAACCAAAAATTTTCTTATATTTTTTTAATGTATCTAAAAGTTTTTGTTCTTGAGATTCATTTAATTCAGATGAAATAATAACTGGTAGAGTTGAAGAATTTCCTAAGTAAGCATATTTTAAATGATTAGGTAACATTTTTAACTCAAGTTTAGGAGGTTTAATAATTGATGGAACTATATTCTTTTCAGTGTTTTCTGTGTTATCCAAAAATTCATATTTCTCTTGAATATAATCTAATTTTTCATTTATATCGGATTTTTCAATTAATTCAATATTTTCCTTTTCTAATTTTTCTTCATAATATTCCTTAAAATGTTCTTTTTGTAATTGATCGAGTACTTCCATTCGAAAACACTCATCATCTTTTTCTAGCGCAGGATATTTCATTGATTTAGCAATATTAAAAGTTACTTTTTGATCATTTATTCTCATAGTTAATTCTCCTTTCGAACATCGATCATAGCTTTTCCAGATGGCTAAAAATGGTCTTCCTAAAATGATAGGAATTTCTTTATCTTCTTCCATATCTAGAACAATAAAATCTACGGGGAAGATAAATTTATCCACTTTTACTAATACATCTTCAATAACTCCTTTAGGATATGTAACGTAACGATCGGCTAATCGAAGAGTTACTGAAGTAGGTGAAATTTCTCCCAATCCTAATCTCTTGAAAATTGATAGAGGCATTAGATTAATGCTTGCTCCTAAGTCACACAAAGCTTTTCCATAAAATTTTTCTCTAATAGCGCGAGGTATAGTGAAACTACCGGGATCTTTTAATTTTTCAGGAAGTTTTTTCGAATAATAAGCACTACACTCTTCACTAAGTGCAACCATTTCATTATCAGTAAATTTTCTTTTTTTATTTAAAATATCTTTCATGAATTTTACATAGTTTGGCATCTGTTCTAAAGCTTCTACGAAAGAAATATTTATCGTTAATTTCTTTAGAATTTCAAGGAATTTAGCAAATTGTTTGTCTTTTTTATGTTGAATTAGTCGTTGAGGAAATGGTGGTCGAGGTTTTTCAACAGAAATTTTCATAGGTATTAAAGGATTTTCTAAATTTGGATCTCGTTGATCTTTTCCTTTTCAATTTCTACTTCCTCTTTTTGACTTTCAAGTTCTTTCTGAATTTGAGGTTCTAATTCCTTTCCACTTCGTAATTGTATCGCTTTAATTTGTTCATTTCCCTTGTCTTTAGGATTTATTTTCACATTACTTGGAAATGTTCCGGTATTCTATTATTAAGTGTAGTAGCGATATGTCCAAGTTGAGTTTCAATATTTTTGATAGCCGTTCCCTCGATTTTGTAATTGATTTCCTTGTATTTGTAATTGATTTCCTTGATTTTGTAGATGTTGACCCATATTTAATATTAATTCTTCTATAGATAATTTCTTATCTTTAAATCGAGGGTTATTATTATTAAATCCAGTGGATAATTGGTTTTATAATTAGGATTTCCTTGATTAGATGGATTTCCTGATTGTTGTGTCATATTATTCATCCATGGTTGATTAGTTGTATTATTATTCCAATTAAAATTAGGATGACTTTTCCATCCGGGATTATAATAATTTGCATAAGGATTATTGGGTCTGTTGTTAATTGCATTAATTGTTTCATATTGAGATTGGGATTCTATAAGTTGTCCAGATGAATTTTCTTCTAATATAGTTGGAGAGTAATTCATTCCAAAATGATCTAATTTTTTAGATATAGCGGCAATTTGTGAAGCTAACATAGATAAGTGCATCATTTTCATGAATACTAGTCTATTTTTTTCGGATTTAATCTATCAACGAGCCATTGAAAATTATTAGTTGCCATTTCTTCAATTAGTGCATAGGCTTCATCAAATGGTTTTGACATCAATGATCCTCCAGTAGCAGCATCGATGATTGATCTTAAAGATCCTACTAATCCATTATAGAAAGTTTCAATAATTAACCAATCTGGTAAATCATGATGTGGGCATTTCCTAAGAAGTTCTTTAATTCTCTCCCAAGATTCATATATTGACTCTCCATCAAACTTACTAAAAGAAGTTATATTGTTTCTAAGCTTAGCAGTTTTAGATAGTGGAAAATATTTGGATAGAAATTTTTGTGATAATTCTCCCCAAGTTTTAATAGATCCGAGTGCTTAACGAATTTAACCACATTTTAGCCTTATCCCTTAAAGAAAAAGGAAAAAGTCTAAGTCTAATAAAGCATCGTTAGATACTCCTTAATATTTAAAAGTAGCACATAGTTCTAAAAAACTAGCAAGATGTAAGTTAGGATCTTCGGTAGGTGAACCACTAAATTGATTGTTTTGTACCATTTGGATAATTGCGGGTTTAAGTTCGAATGAATTAGCAGCTACATCAGGGTTTTGAATAGTTAAATGAATTTCATCTAATGTAGGATTGGCATAATCTCATAATGGTCTTGGTTGATTGTTATTTTGATTTTCAGGAATATTTGCCATTTGCGTTAAATTTATAATTTCTCTTTTTTTCTATATCTTTTAATTGTACGCTCTAATTCTGAATCGTAAGGTATTAACTTTTCGTTTCCAAATTTTCGCATACAATTTTTAAAATAAATTTTTAGCTTAGTCCGTTACTTTAGTAAATAATTTCTTTACCTCCCCGGCAACGGCGCCAAAAACTTGACCCACTTTTTATATGTATGTAATTTATGTTTATAGCCACAGAACCAAAAAAACTTGATCCTGCTTTAAATATAGGAATATGTTTTAATGTATAATGTGGATTCTACGCAAGTATACGTATCGTATCAAGTAATACAGGGCTCTAGTGGAGTCCTGGTTATCGATCCCACAGGGAAGTTTTTTTAATAGAATTGTTATCAGCTAAATTTAAAGGAATTACTTAATAAAGTGAACAGAAATTCTAAGTAACTATAATAAACTAAAGCAAACTAATGCTTGAAATAAGTTGATTTAATTAATTCAGAAAAAGTATCCTTCTCCTTGTTTTTAGAAAATTAAGTGAAATGATGAATTTAATTAGAGTTTTTAAATTGTATTGTGACAAATAGGAGCATTCCTATTCTTTACTCTTTTGTCCAGGTGCAAAGAACATTGACTAATCCTATGTTTGATTACTAAATCTACGGCTAGGCTGGGAGGATACTGGCTGCCACTTCAGAGCTCCCACGTTCCCCTCACCTGAGGGCTAACATCTACACTTCAGCTCTCAAACAGTAAGATCGAATTGAGTATTTTAGTCTGTCACACTAAAATATCCAATTCTACACCCGATAATTAATATTTCCCTATTTATTTGCACCCTCCTTCTAAGGCTTTTGATTTCCCTAAATATTGGATGTAATTTTTACTATAGTTGATAATTCAACATATTTTAACTACTCAATTGGCCAGATTGAAAGTAAATTAAGTTTTAAGTAAAAATTATCACAATTTTTTTATATTATATTAAGTGCCTTTATTTAATTTCATCAAACCACATAATTTTCATAAACAAGGAGAAAGACTAAGAAAACTACTCGAATGCATGAGAATAAAACAAAGCATGGATTTCATTTAAAGTTAAAAACAATAAACAAAGATACTTATCTTAATTTTCTTCCAAGCGTACTCTGAAGTTCCTTTCGACTTTTCCTTCTAGTACAGCAACTAAATAGTACTCAATTAAACTAATAAACTCACTAAACTCACTCAAACTACACTTAAGACACTAGAAATAGACTCACAGAAGACTCAAAAGACACTAAAGACTCTAGAATTCGGCCTCTATTTATAGAGGTAAGCAAAGGTCCAAGGGGTGCTTAAACACCTCTTTAAAAAGTGTCCAGGTTCAATGTATATGTATTTTGAACTAGCTCGCCGTCGGCGGGAAACGACCTCGCCGTCAGCGGGGCTTCTAGAAGGTCTTCAAACCGCGCGATCTCGCTGTCGGCGGGCTCGGGCTCGCTGTCGGTGAGGTAGTTATAATTCCTTCAGAAATTTCTTCTCACGATCTCGCCGTCGGCGAAGTAGTTATATTTGCATGAATTTCTTCCTTTTTGATCTAAATTTGCTCCATTTCATGCATTTTGCTTCTATCACCAATAAATCTTCATTCCTGCAATAAAATAAAGAAAATACCTTTCTTTAAAGTGCAATTTCATCAAAAATATGTATGAATTTCTTAACATATTTTTCTGTGATCAAGGATGATATGCAGTAGAGAATCTATGAATAATATTAAATTTTTCTGCCAATTTTTAAATGTATATATTCCTAAAAAGGGATCCTCCGTCAGGTGATAATCACTCTCGGCATTCTGTATCTTGTGAAAATATTTTTCATTAAGAATCTTGAAACACTTTTAGCATCACAACGAGGTAAAGCTTGTGCTTCAATCCGCTTTAATACATAATCAACTGCAATTAAAATATATAAGTTCCCAAATGAAGGAATAAATGGTCCCATGAAATCTAATCCCCAAACATCAAAAATTTCCACTTCTAACATGAAATTCACAGGCATTTCATTTCTTCTAGATATATTACCTACTTGCTGGCATCTATCACAAGTTTTGATATATCTGTAAACATCTCTAAAAAGAGTAGGCCAATAAAATCCAGCTTACAAAATTTTATGCGCAGTTTTGTCAATGCCAAAATGTCCTCCAAATTCAGAAATGTGGCATTTCTAAATAATCTGTTCAATTTCTTCATAAGGCACACATCTCCTAATAATAAGATCATTACATTGCTTATATAAATATGGTTCATCCCAAAAATATATTTTTGCATCATGAATGAATTTTTTATGTTGCTGTGAAGTTAGCATAGGTGGCAAAATATCGCTTACTATATAGTTAACAATATCAGCATACCAATGTATTTTCCATTCATTTATATTATAAAGTTTTTCATCAGGAAAACTGTCTGTAATTTCATTGTCGGTATCAGATGATTCATGATATTCCAGTCTCGACAGATGATCAGCAATTTGATTGTCAGCTCCTTTTCTATCAATCACCACAAAATCAAATTCTTGCATTAAAAGTACCCTTCTAATTAATCTAGGTTTAGTATCCTTCGTTTACATCAGATATTTAATAGCAGAGTGATCAGTATGCACAATACATTTAGTTCCAATTAAATATGATCTAAATTTATCAAAAGAATACACAATAGCCAGTAACTCTTTTTCAGTAACTGTATAGTTAATTTGTACATCGTTAAGAGTTCTACTAGCATAGTATATAACTTTAAAAATTTTATCATATCTTTGACCAAGAACAGCTCCAATAGCATAATCACTAGCACCGCACATTAATTCAAATGGTTTCTCCCAATCAGGTGAAACTATTACAGGTTCTGTGATTAGTTTTTCCTTTAATAATTCAAAGGCATTCAAGCAGTCTTTGGAAAATTCAATTTTCTTATCTTTTTCTAAAAGTTGGCATAGAGGTTTGGTAATTTTTTAAAAATATTTAATATAGTGTCTGTAGAAACCAGCATGTCCAAGAAAACTTATTACTCTTTTCACTGTAGTAGGAGGTGGTAATTTAACTATTACTTGAATTTTTGCAGGGTCTACTTCCATGCCTTTTTCTGAAATTTTATGCCCTAATACAATTCCTCCTGCAACCATAAATTGACATTTCTCCCAATTTAGAACTAAGTAGGTTCTTTCGCATAGCTCCAAAAATTTTTCAAGATGAACTAAGCATGTGTCAAATGATATTCCAAACACAAAGAAATCATCCATAAATAATTTTATTTCATTATCAATTAACTTACTAAAGATAGATATCATACATCTTTGGAATGTTGCAGGTGAATTACATAGTCCGAAAGACATTCTTCAAAAAGCAAAAGTTCCATAAGGACTAGTAAATGTTGTTTTCTTTTGATCCTCAGGAGCAATAGGTATTTGATGGTAACTGGTACATCCATCCAGAAAGCAGTAGTACTTGTGTCCAGCAAGTCCATCCAACATTTGGTCTAGAAAAGGAAGAGGCGATCCACTTTAAAAATATCCATTTTTATGCCTTATTTATGATTCAATTCTTAAGGATATTATGCTTTAATGAAAGGTATTTATATGTTTTTGGATGTAGGTGATAAAAAAAGAGTTCAAGAAGGAAAAAGTAGCAAAAATGGAGCTAAAAGAGCAAAGTTGTCGAAATTATAGGCCTGACGCCTAGGTGCCAGAATCCGGCGCCTAAACGCTAGTTCGATACAGTCGCAGACAAGATTTTTGACGACTTTGGGCAGTTATTTTGACGGTGTTAAGCGGTTATTGGAGCTTCTAGAAGACTGGAAGTTACTCCTAATATATAGGACATGTGATATAATGCATGTGGATGTAGGCAAACAGTTTTAATCGCGAAGAGGTGCGACCCAAAGTGAAGAGGTGCGAAGACCTGGTCAAAGAGTCCGGCGCCTAAGCCCGCATTCCGGCGCTGGCGCGTCGGTTACCTTCTAGAAGATACATTGTATTTGGATGAATTTTGAAGAGGTACCTTAAGCAACCCCTGGTCAAATTCAGAGCTCTATAAATAGGAGCCCATTCTACAGAGAAGATCGCACCCTGTAGTCTCTTTCACCCCTTCTTGCATCTTTAGTCCCCAAGCATTATTTCATCCAATTATTTTAGGGAGCCACCTTCTTTATTATTTAGTGAGTTTATTTTGAGTGTTAAGTGTGAGATTATTAGTGTTGTTGCTGTTAAAGTCTTTCATCATTGCATTGGAGTCAGTAGGAGTCAACAGATCACTTGAAGGAACATTCCAGATAAGTATTTGTAACTTGGTTCAAAGTTTTATAAATATGTTTTTTTGTGTGAATTCAATGTGTTCTAAGTAGTTGGATTTCTTTCTCCTTTCAACTATGAAAAGATAATAAAATAATTAAACTTTGGTGGAGAATTTAACTTAAAATATTTATAAAAATTATGATGATAATAATACCTGATCTTAGTTTACTTTTTAAACTGGCCATTTAAATTGTTAAAACCTGTTGAAAAATTCTGAGACCTATCCAGAGATGAGTTCTTAACTAGTAAATATCACATGAATCCTTAGGTAATCGCAGGCTATACGCGGGTTATTTAAGGTTAAGTGCAAACAAATAGATATATATGATTTATTGGGCGTATAATTCATTAGTTTTTAGAGTGACAAACTAAATTTTAATAATTTGGTTTATAGATAGGAAACTGGTCACTGGTAGGGCCGACCATAGCCACCCTTGGACATCTAGTAGTGTGAGCCTAGATTAACCCATTCTACTAATAAAACATCCTGAACTGATCTATAGATTAGTCAATGTTCTTTATGCCTGGACCAAAGGGTAAAGAATAGGAATGCTTCTATTTGGCACAATACAATATTCAAAATTCTCCACAAATGGTAATTATTCTAAAAACCTTGGATTAGTTGAAAAGGAGAAAGTTATTTTATTTATACCTGCATTAATATTTATTTTAGTATTGCTTACTTACATTTAGTATAAATTTCATTAAATCTAAATATAAACTTTAAAAAGAAATAAAAATAAGAAAAATTATTTTTAATTTGAAAAATCTAAAAATATTACTTAATATTCTAAAAATCTTCCCTGTAGGATCGATAATCAGGACTCCACTAGAGTAAGAAAAGAAGTTTCACTAAGAAAAGAAGTTTCACAATGTTCTTTATGAAGGATATTTTAAGTAAGAAAAGAAAGTTTGAAGCTTATGAAACTGTTGCATTAAGTGAAGAATTTAGTGCAATAATTCAGAAGAAACTACCTCAGAAACTTAAAGATCCTGGAAGTTTCACTATAACATGTGCCATTGGAGAAAAATTTTGTGGAAAAGCCTTATGTGATTTAGGAGCTAGTATTAATCTCATGCCATTTTCAATCTTTCGAAGGTTAGATTTAGGAGAGATTTCTCCCACCACTGTAACCCTTCAGTTAGCTGATTGATCTATCACTTATCCTAAAGGAGTTATAGATGATGTTCTTGTTAAGGTAAATAAATTTATCTTTCCTATGGATTTCATTGTGCTAGATATGGAAAAAGATAAAGAAATACCTATTATTTTAGGGAGACCTTTTCTAGCTACCGAACGTTCTATGATTGACGTGCAAAAAGGAGAATTAACAATGAGAGTTAATGATCAAGAGATAACATTCAATGTTCTAAAATCAATGAGGTATCCTGATAAAGAAAATGGCTATCGAATGGATATTTTTGACTATATAATTGAAAAACATTATAAAAAAAATGTAAGGTCATTTCTGAAGATAAAAATGATGAATCTGTATTATATAATGAGTCATTAACTGAAGAAATTGAAAAAGTAAATGAAGAAAAAATATCTGAAGAAACTCACTATATTCATGAAAACTTGAAAATTTTAGACACAACTAAAAATGATATACTTTTACCCTCAATTGAAAAAGCCCCTGAACTGGAATAAAAAATGTTACCTGCACATTTAAAGTATGCATTTATTGGAAATTCATTAACTTTACCTATAATTATATCTTCAGAACTAAGCAAAGATCAAGAAGAAAAATTAATAGAAGTTTTGAAGAATTATAAGAAATCTTTTGGTTGGACTATTGTAGATATAAAAGGAATAAGTCCTTCAATCTGTATGCATAGGATTTTAATGGAAAAAAATTGTAAACCCACTATTGAACCTCAAAGAAGATTGAACCCAATTATGAAAGAGGTTGTAAAGAAAGAGATTTTGAAATGGTTATATGCTGGAATTATTTATCCTATTTCGGATAGCCAATCCGAAGAAAGGAGGAGTAACTATCATTATTAATGATAAGAAGAATTAATCCCAACAAGACAAGTTACTGGATGGTGAATTTGCATCGATTAACAAAAATTAAATAACGCCACTAGAAAGGATCATTTTCCTTTACCTTTCTTGGATCGAATGTTGGATAAATTAGCTGGACACTCATATTTCTATTTTCTGGATGGATATTCTGGTTATCATCAATTACCTGTTGCTCCTGAGGACCAAGAGAAAACAAAATTTACAAGTTCTTATGGAACATTTGCCTTTAGAAGAATGTCTTTCAGTTTATGCAATGCACCTGCAACTTTTCAAAGATGTATGATGTCAATATTTTGTGATCTAATCGATAAAGGAATTGAAGTATTTATGGACGATTTTCAGTATTTGGAACTTCTTTTGAATCTTGCTTGGAAAATATAACAAAAGTTTTGAAGAGATGTGAAGAAACAAATTCAGTTCTAAACTGGGAAAAATGTCAATTTATGGTTACAGAAGGAATCGTACTTGGAAATAAAATTTCAAAAATAGGAATGGAAGTTGATCAGGCAAAAGTGAAAATTATTGTTGAACTTCAACCACCTAATACCGTTACTGATGTGAGAAGTTTTCTGGGTCATGCTGGATTTTATAGGAGATATATAAAGGATTTTTCTAAAATTGCTAAACCTCTTTGCCATTTAATGAAAAAAGAAGCTAAATTTGAATTTAATGAAGATTATCTGAATGCATTCAATATTTTAAAAGAAAAATTAAACACTGCACCTGTCATTGTTGCACCAGATTGGAATAAACCTTTTGAATTAATGTGTGATGCAAGTGATTATGCAATTGGAGCTGTATTGGGACAAAAATATGAGAAAATTTTTAAAGTTATATACTATGCTAGCAAAACTCTTAATGATACTCAAAGAAATTACACTACTACTGAAAAAGAGCTTTTAGCAATAGTATATGCCTTTGATAAATTTAGACCATATCTTCTTGAAACAAAATGTATCGTACATACTGATTATTCTGTTATTAAGTATTTAATATCTAAGAAAGATGCTAAACCTAGATTGATCAAATGGGTTTTACTTTTACAAGAATTTGACTTTGAAATTGTGAACAGAAAAGGAACTGACAACCAAATTGCTGATCATTTATCGAGAATCAAAAATAATAATGAGAAGATTTATGAAGAAAATATAAATGAGAAATTTCGGGATGAACAATTATATGTTATTCAAGGATTACAAATGCCTTGGTATGAAGATATGGTTAACTATTTGGTTAGCAATATTTTACCATATGGGTTGAAGAGCAAATACATTAAGAAATTCAAGAATGATTGTAAATCATATATTTGGGAAGATCCTCATTTATTTAAAATAGGAAGAGATTCTGTGATTCGAAGATGTGTACCTTATGAAGAAACTTTTGCAATTATTCAAAAATGTCACGATTCTAAATTTGGAGGACACTTTGGAGTGGAGAAAACTGCATTTAAAATTTTAAATTATGGATTTTATTGACCTACTTTATTCAAAGATGTTGGACATTATGTGAAAACTTGTGATCAATGTCAAAGAATGGGGAATATATCCAGAAAAGATGAAATGCCTTTAAACTTTATATTAGAAATTGAAATTTTTGATGTATGAGGTTTAGACTTTATGGGACCTTTCGTACCATTATCTGCAAAGATTTATATTTTATTAGCAGTTAATTATGTTTCAAAGTGGATCGAAGCTGTAGCTTTACCTAACTGTGATTCCAAAAGTGTTTCAAAGTTTTTAAAGAATATGATTTTTACAAGATTTGGAATGCCCAGGGTAATTATCACAGATGGGGGAAGTCATTTCAGAAATATAAGAATTCAATAGTTATTAGAAAATTTTGGAATTAAACATAGAATTGCAACTGCTTATCACCCACAAACAAGTGGAATGGCTGAAGTATCAAATAGAGAAATTAAAAGAATATTAGAGAAGACTGTTAATCCTAAAAGAACTGACTGGGTTGATAGACTTGATTCTGCATTATGGGCTTATAGAACAGATTATAAGACACCTATCGGAATGTCACCTTATCGGTTAGTTTATGGTAAACAATGTCACTTACCTGTTGAACTGGAACATAAATCTTATTGGGCGATAAAGGAGTTCAATTACAATTTGAATGCTGCAAGAGAGAAACGATTATTACAACTGAATGAGATGGAAGAAATAAGAAATGAGTCTTATGAGAATGCAAAGATTTATAAGGAAAGAATGAAGAAATTGCATGACAAAAAGATTTCAAGGAAAATGTTTGAGCCTAGACAAGAAGTTTTATTATTCAATGCTCGTTTAAAACTTTTCCTTGGAAAATTAAAATCTAAATGGATGGGACCATTTACAATTGAGAAAGTGTACCCTTATGGAGCTGTGGATATTAAAAATCCTAAAACTGGAAAAGTATTTAAAGTTAACGGATTAAGACTGAAGCCTTATATGGGAGAAATGAAACCAAATTACAAAGAGGCTTACGAACTAAGTCTACCAGATTAATTTAATTAATTAGGTTGGGCTGACGACTTTAAACCAAGCGCTTTGTGGGAGGAAACCCATTTTGTTATCATTATGATTGCTTGTGATTTGAATTTATTTTTATCGTGTTTGTATGTGGATCACACCCTTTTAATAGACCTATTTTTAAGACTGAAACTTAGAAAATTTGACGATAGGCAAATCGGAGTCGATCGAGGTTCCAGTGCATATGCGCCAAAAGTTGGTGCCTAAGCGCCAGAATAACCTGTGCGTATCGATGATCCGGCGCCTAAGCGCCACGGTTACTGATCTTGTAAAAACCTAAATTCTTCAGTTTTTCACACAAAATTTCCCTATAAATTGACCTATCTTCATCCCCAATCACAAAGAAACCTTAATTTCGATCAGAGCAAACCATTTTGGAGGAGTTAAGAGGGGTTTGGAATCAATGGATAGAGGAAATCATGGAAATGAGGTAAGAGACAAATCTCCTAAAGATCCTCAACCTTATTTTAATGGTTTTATTGTTGTTAGTATAGAGAAATTGTTTAGTCGTCTGGAAAAGATTGAAGCGGAACTTCAAAGCATTGGGAATCGCTTACACAAAATGTATTATCAAATTGAGCATGTGGAATGGCAATCAAAACTTCAATTTGATCATATGGCGGCCTATCAAGACGCTCAAGTAGCAATATACGAGAAGAACAAGTGAATCGATGAAAAGGCGGCTTTGGAATTTTCAAGGGCGTTGGTTTTCTATCCATTTGGTCCTAGCGAACTTCATTGTGAAAGAGATGGTAATTGAAGATCTGTGTTGAATAGATCTCTTATGTGTTCTAGGTGTGATTGAGTCAAGTTCTAGTGTGTTGATTATCTAATTTGTGTTTGTTTACTTTATTGTTCAATGTGTGTAGTTGGATTTGGAATTTACTTTGAATTTGTGTTGTTTGTGTTGTTTATAGAATGATGAACCATGATATAGTCTTATTCTGGAATTTATTAAGTTTGGAATGGAAATTATTAATTAAAGTTGAAGAGTTTAGTAAAATCTCATGTTTGAAATGTAGATCTTAGTTATCATTTTAAATAGATTGTGGAAATGTTTGGAGGATATAGATTGGATTAATACTCTTATAAGAGTAATTAGGAGTCTAATTTGACAAGATTTTATGATAAAATAAAATTTAAATTAAAATTTTGGAAAGGCAAGTCTGGCGCCTAGGTGGCGAGTCTGGCGCCTAGGTGCCAGAATTCGGCGCCTAGGCGTCGGTTCGGCCTGAACCCGAACTTCATCTTCTTAAACACCCCCACACCATTTTTAACGTCTAAGCTTCCCTTTGCTCTGGTTTTCTCGAAAAGAGACCCTTGAGATCCCATTTGAGGCCGGATTTTCAAGTTTTTGAGCTTGAAATCACTCGATTTCTTCATCTTAAGGTCAGATCTACATTCTAAACCAATTATTTTTTATTTTTACCATGGATTGTGCTCACATTGAAGAAAACTGAAATTTTGAGAAAAAATTTTATTTTTAGAGCTAAATCCATGGATTTTTAAGCTCTTTCAAGTTTAAGAAGCTTAAATTAGTATATTATATGTGATCCTATGAATTTATTTTACATTTATATTTCACATTTAAATGGCTCCCAAATCTAAGCGAGGAAAGGAACGAGAAAATTTTGATCGTAACAAGTTTGTCACTGCCGCTGCACATTTCTGATATAATGATTTTGCTACGACTCGGAAGTTTATCTCGGAGCGAAGTTTTTACAATTTGGGAGGAAGAATTGAGGAAACGAACATTGCACTCAACTGGCAACGATTCTGCTATTTTACTGCTGTTGTTGTTATCCCTGTGGTTAGGGAATTTTATGCCAATTTCATGGATGCTGAAGAGTACGAGATTTTCATCAGAGGAGTTGGAGTAGGATTCACACCCGAACGTATCAACATTGTTTACGGCCTGCCGCCGAACATAGTGTTATTACTCCGGATTATCTCCATCTGAGTCTCCATCTGAGGGAGATTTAGATATGATTATTACTTACCTGATTGATGGTACTGGAGCTTGGAAGATCCGGAACGGAAAAAGGGTAAATTTTTCATCTTCTAAGCTTAATGGTGTTTCAAAGGCATGGCACTACTTTATTTCTGCTCGTCTCCTTCCATCCAATCATTTGAGCGAGGTTACCAAGGATAGAGCTATCCTTAATTATTGCATACAAGAGAAGAAGTTGATTGATGTAGGAAGTATCATTTATGATTCTGTAGAGGCGACTGCTCGCTCTAGCACTTCTATTGGACTTGGATTTCCATCTTTGATATATTCTCTGTGTGAAAATGCTGGAGTAGTTGTTGAGCTTTCTGAGGAAAAGCTCAAGTCTAAAAAGCCCATAGGAAGAGAAAGCGTCAATATCTATGATCGACTTCGAGGTAAGAGTTCTACTGCACCTTCTAGTTCATTACCTGCTTCTGGTAGAGCTTCTACTTCTAGACCTTCTACTTCTACTGTTAAGCCACCATCTAGTTTCTGGGAGTCTATGCATGATCAATTTATGGAGCAGCAAAATGAGTTATTTCTAACTCATTGTAGAGTAGATACGATCGATAAGAGATCGATCATCTTTCTGAGTACACCCAAAGGAAGAGTGAGTATGACGCTAAGTATTCTGAGTCTTTAGTTAGATTCCTTAAGGGTGAGCATGATGTTCAGTTTCCTACCTGTCCTAGATTTTCACCATATGTTGATCCGAAGGATATGGAATTTTCTTTTGATGATGACGATGACGAGGCTACAGACAGTGATTAGTAGCTAGATTTACCTCTTGAGATGTGTGATTCTGTTTTTAGTTTATTTCTTGTTTGTTAGTACTGATTAGTGTGATTGCATTGTTGTTTGTTAATGTCGATTTACTTAAGTAACTTTGTGTGAACTTTTGATATTGAGATAGTTATAGAGCATCTGCTGTGAGATGTGTTAAAGATTGAAATATGGATGAATTTTTATTGTCTACGATGAATGTTTATTTCCATTTCAGCCTACTATTTAGTTAGTAATTTAGCATGTTCTAAATACTTAAAATATATATATATATATAGAAATTAACTCCTGCTCTGCAAACTTTTCTATATATGCTTAATTATTTTTGTTATATACCTATTAAAGCATGTGTAGGATTAGAAATTAGTTTTTCCTTTCTACATTATCACTGTACCTAAATAAATTCCTGTTTATTTCTCTTTCATGCTTTAGAAAATTTTATGATTCAATTATACACTAAAACTGAAGTTTAGGGGAAGGGAAAACATTTTTCAAATTCAAATATTATTTGTCCTTAATGAACTGATACTTTCTTTAAAAATATTAACATAACATAAGGAATGAAAAATCTATTTAAGATAACTTAAATTTTTGGAATTTATAAATAATTTTGTAAACTTAACTAAAATTTCAATAATTTTGATTGATTTTAAGAATAGAATTATTTAACTTAAAGAATAATAAGATTAAGAATTTTTTTATTTATAGTAAAGAGAATTGTATTTTAGAAATACAAGAAATCAAGATTATTACCTGAAAAAGAAAAGATTGAAATAATTTTTGAAAAATACTTACTAATAATATCATATTTATTAAGTAAAACAAATGCATAAGTTTTTAAATATAAGTTAAGGAAAGTGAAGTTTAAAATAATTAACAGGCTATCCAAAAATAGTAATCCTCACTTGTGAAAAAAAAAGAGAGAAGTGAGGAGAAGCTTGAGGAAATGCCTAATAAAAAATTGGCTTCACTTGAATTGTCTTATAAAAAAAGCTGATTACATTTTTTTTAACTTAATTTATATGAACAAATATTTTTTATTAGAAAAATGTTTCATGAAAGTCTTTTTCTTGTAAGTATTCTATGTGACCTTAATATAATAAATTACAATTATTCTTGAAATAAATGAAAATTTTAAAATCTTATGATTTGGTAGTTAAGTATTCTTTAAATTCTTAAAATTAACCTTAATTAGTGAATTTTGGTTAATGATTTGCTAAAGCATTTATAAAACCAAAAATTACAAGGAATCTTAAATATTTAAACTTCATTCCAAATGTTATATATTTTATGTAATTAAAAGGGTTACTTGAGGACAAGTAACGTTTAAGTTTTGGGGAATTTGATCCACTTTAAAAATACCCATTTTTATGCCTTATTTATGATTCAATTCTTAAGAATATTATGCTTTAATGAAAGGTATTTTTATGTTTTTGGATGTAGGTGATAAAAAAAGAGTTCAAGAAGGAAAAAGTAGCAAAAAGGAGCAAACATGGAGCTAAAAGAGCAAAGTTGTCAAAATTATAGACCTGGAGCATAGGCGCCAGAATCCGACGCCTAAGCACCAGTTCGATACAGTCGCAGGCAAGATTTTTGATGACTTTGGGCAGTTATTTTGACGGTGTTAAGCGATTATTGGAGCTTCTAGAAGACTGGAAGTTACTCCTAATATATAGGACATGTGATACAATGCATCTGGACGCAGGGAAACAGTTTTAATCGAGAAGAGGTGCGACCTAAAGTGAAGAGGTGCGAAGACCTGGTCAAAGAGTCCAGCGCCTAGGCCCCAGATTCCAGCGCCTAGGCGCGACAGTTACCTTCTAGAAGATACATTGTATTTGGACGAATTTTGAAGAGGTTCCTTTAGCAACCCCTGGTCAAATTTAGAGCTCTATAAATAGGAGCCCATTCTACAGAGAAAATTGCACCCTATAGTCTCTTTCACCCCTTCTTGCATCTTTAGTCCCCAAGCATTATATTCCATCCAATTATTTTAGGGAGCCACCTTCTTTATTATTTAGTGAGTTTATTTTGAGTGTTAAGTGTGAGATTATTAGTGTTGTTGCTGTTTAGGTCTTTCATCATTGCATTGGAGTCAGTAGGAGTCAGCGGATCACTTGAAGGAACATTCCAAATTAGTATTTGTAACTTGATTCAAAGTTTTATAAATATGTTTTTTTGTGTGAATTCAATGTGTTCTGAGTAGTTAGATTTTTTTCTTCTTTCAACTATGAAAAGATAATAAAATAATTAAACTTTGGTGGAGAATTTAATTTAAAATATTTATAAAAATTGTGATGATATTAATACCTGATCTTAGTTTATTTTTTAAACTGGCCATTTAAATTGTTAAAACCTTTTGAAGAATTCTGAGACCTATCCGGAGATGAATTCTTAATTAGTAGATATCACATGAATCCTTAGGTAATCGCAGGCTATACGCTGTTTGTTTAAGGTGAAGCGCAAATAAATAGAAAGATATGATTTATTGGGTGTAGAATTCATTAGTTTTTAGAGTGACGGACTAAATTCTAAAAATTTGGTTTATAGATAGGGAACGGGTCACTGGTAAGACCTACCATAGCCACCCTTAGACATCTAGTAGTGTAAGCCTAGATTAACCCATTCTACTAATAAAACATCCTGAACTGATCTATAGATTAGTCAATGTTCTTTATGCCTGGACCAAAGGGTAAAGAATAAGAATGCTTCTATTTGGCACAATACCATAATCTAAATTCTCCACAAATGGTAATTATTCTAAAAATCTTGGATTAGTTGAAAAGGTGAAAGTTGTTTTATTTATACCTGCATTAATATTTATTTTAGTATTACTTACTTAAATTTAGTATAAATTTCATTAAATCTAAAATCTAAACTTTAAAAAGAAATAAAAATAAGAAAAATTATTTTTAATTTGAAAAATCTAAAAATATTACTTAATATTCTAAAAATCTTCCCTGTGGGATCGATAACCAGGACTCCACTAGAGCCTTGTATTACTTGATATGATACGTATACTTGCGTTTGTAATTGTGACTTTTACAAATTATAATCTAAATATAAATTCATAAACTCTTTCATAAGTAAAATCGCATCAAGTGTTTGGCGCCACTGTCAGTGATTAAATCTTCTAGCTGTGGTATCAAATTCTTGCATTTGAAAGTATATATATAGCCCCTTTAGGCTAAGTCACGCATCAAAAGGAAAGTGATCTTTTCGAGTGGAAACATTTAATTTTTGATATTAAACACAAATACACCAACCAAAAACTTATCTGATAGGTATTAATTCATTATTTTCATTTGCTTCGACAGTCACTCCTCCTTTCTTAGGAACACAATGAATTGGACTTACTAAAGTACTTTCTGAAATAGGATATATAATTCCAGCATAACCATTTTAAAATCTCTTTTTTAACTACATCTTTCATTATAGGGTTCAGTCTCCTTTGAGGGTCAATTCTTGGTTTATATTCCTCATTTAATAGAATTTTGTGCATACAAATCAAAGGACTAATTCCTTTAATATCAGCTAAAGTCCAACCAAAAGCTTTTTTATATTTTTTTAATGTATCCATTAATGTTTGTTCTTGAATTTCATTTAAGTCTTAGGATACAATTACTGGTAATGTTGAAAACTCTCCTAAAAATACATACTTCAAATGATTTGGAAGATTCTTTAATTCAAGTTTAGGGGGTTTTACAACAGATGAAATTAATGTTTCATTTTCTGGTGCTGTTGAATTGAGCATTTTAAATTTCTCCTAAATATAATCAGCTTCTTTACTTTCAATTTCATCATAATTATCTTTTTCTATATCTTCTTTTCTTCATAATTTTCCTTGAAATATTCTCTTTTCAGATAATCACATATATCCATTCTGAAACATTCATCATCTTTTTCTATTGAAGGATATTTCATTGACTTTGAGATGTTAAAGGTTACTTCTTGATCATTTACTCTCATTGTCAATTCTCCTTTGTGAACATCTATCATTGATCTTCCTGTAGCTAGGA
Organism: Papilionanthe hookeriana x Papilionanthe teres; assembly: GCA_022702705.1. Lineage (NCBI taxonomy): Eukaryota > Viridiplantae > Streptophyta > Magnoliopsida > Asparagales > Orchidaceae > Papilionanthe > Papilionanthe hookeriana x Papilionanthe teres. The sequence goes on from CM040431.1 coordinate 31,536,312, forward strand.
ACGGTCTTCCTAAAATGATTGAAATTTCTTTATCTTCTTCCATATTTAAAAGGATAGTCCACAGGAAAGATAAACTTATCAACCTTGACCAGAACATCTTCTACAACTCCTTTAGGATGTGTAATAGATCGATCAGCTAACTGTAGAGTTACAGAAGGTGCTGATATCTCTCCAATTCTCAACCTTTTAAAAGTTGATAGAGGCATCAAATTTATGCTAGCTCCCAAATCACATAATGCTCGCCCATAAAATTTTTTACCAATAACACACGGGATAGTGAAACTACCAGGATCTTTAAGTTTTTCATGAAGCTTTCTTTGAATTATTGCACTACGCTCTTCACTGAGTGCAACAGTCTCATGATCTAGTAACTTCCTCTTTTTGTTGAGTATATCCTTCATAAATTTAACATAATCAGGCATTTGTTCCAAACCTTCAACAAAATGAATATTAATTGACAATTTTTTTCAAAATGTCTAAGAATTTAGCAAATCTTTTTACTTTATCTTGTTGCTTTAGTCTTTGAGGAAATAGTGGTGGAGGTTTTTCAACAGTAATTTTCATAGGTTTCAGAGGAAAATCAGGATATAAACTTTCGTTTTCTCCTTCAGTTTCTTCTTTTTCCTTTTCAACTACAGTTTCTTTTTTGAACTCTTGTTTCCAACTCTTTTCCACTTCTCAATTGAATAACCTTAATTTGTTCTTTTCTTTGATCTTTAGGATTTACTTCAACATTGCTAGGTAAAGTTCCAACAGGTATATTGCTTAATGTAGTAGCAATTTGCCCCAATTGGTTTTCTATGTTTTTAATAGCAGCACCTTGACTTTATAATTGATTACCCATATTCAAAACTAATTCTTCCATAAACAACTTCTTTTCCTTAAATTGTGAATTATTATAAAAACCTGGTGGATTAGAAGTTCTATAATTAGAATTATCCTGGTTGTTTATATTTCCTAATGGGTTTACAGGATTGTTCCCCCATTAAGGATTAACAGGATTTGCATTACCTTGGTTATTCCAATTAAAGTTTGGATGATTTTTCCAACCTGGATTATAATAGTTTGAATAAGGGTTATTTTATCTATTATTTATTAAATTTATAGTTTCATATGAAGATTGAGCATCTACAATTTGTCCTAATGAATTTTCTTCTAACACTGGAGGTGTTTGAGAACGATTCATTCCGTATTGATCTATTTTCTTTGAAAGAGCAAGCAATTTGAGAAACTATCATAGTTAAAGCATCAGAATCATGAACACTGGCTACTCTCTTAGGATTTACCCTTTCAGCAGGCCATTGAAAATTATTGGTAGCTATTTCTTCTATTAACGCATAGGCTTCTTCAAAAGGTTTAGACATTAGTGATCCATCAGCAGCAGTGTCAATTATAGATCTAAGAGATCCTAATAATTCATTATAAAATGTTTGAATAATTAACCAATCTAGTAAAGCATGATGTGGACATTTCCTACGAAGTTATTTAAATTTTTCCCAAGATTCATATATTGATTCTCCCTCATACTGACTGAAAGATGTGATATTATTTCTAAGCTTAGCAGTCTTAGATGGTGGAAAATATTTCGATGAGAATTTTGTGAAAGTTCTCCCCAAGTTCTAATAAATCCAGGTGCTAACGAATTTAACCAAGCCTTAGCCTTATCCCTAAGCGAAAAAGGAAAAAAGTCTAAGTCTGACAGCATCATCAGACACTCTATCAAACTTAAAAGTAGCACAAAGTTCTAAAAAACTTGCTAGATGTTAATTAGGATCTTCATTTGAAGTTCCACCAAATTGATTGTTTTGTACCATTTGGATAATTGCAGGTTTAAGCTCGAATGAATTAGCAGCTACATCAGGATTTTGGATAGTTAAGTGAATTTCATGTAATGTAGGGTTAGCGTAATCTCTTAATGGTCTAGATTGATGTTCATTTTCCATTCTTTGATTGTTTACGTTGTTTTCCATTGTTTCAGAATTTATAGGTTCTTTTCTCAGTTTTCTAATTCTCGTAACAGTGCGTTCTAATTCCGAATCAGGGTATAAGATTTTCAGAACCAAATTTATGCATACAATTGAAATCAGTACAAAGTAAAACAGTTAACTAAATAAGTTGTAATTCTATTAAAAAGTTTTATAACAGTTCTAAATTGTTCGTTACTCTAATTATAGTCCCCGGCAACGGCGCCAATAACTTGACCCCACAGGGAATGTTTTAGAGGCTACAGACTAGGATTATAGAAATCAATTCAGAATCACAACTAAATCGAAATTACCTATCTGTCACTAATACGCAATCGACAATAATATGAAATTTAAATTAAACTAGTTCTAATAACAATTAACTAATACTACTAAAGTTAAGTTCAAATATATATGCAAGAATCTTTCTCCTTTGTTAAGATATTTAAGTGAATAGATAATTAGAATTAGTTTTATAATGGTGTTGGGCCAAATAGGAGCATAACTATTCTTTACCCTTTGGTCTAGGCATAAAGAACATTGACTAATCCTATGCTTGGTTACTGAATCTGTGGCTACGCTGGGATGATACCGGCTCTCACTTCGGAGCTCCCACGTTCCTCTCGCCTGAGGGCTAACAATCTAAACTTCAGCACCCAAACGATAGGACCGAATTGAGGATTTTAGCCTGTCACTCTAAAATCTCCAATTCTATGCCCGATTAATATTATTTCCCTATTTATTTGCACCCTGCTTCCAAGGATTTTGATCTCCCTGAATCTCGGATGTAATCTTTACTATAGTTGTTAAACTCAACAGATTTTAACTATTCAATTGGCCAGATTGAAAGTAAATTAAGATCTAAGTTAAAGATTATCACAACTTATTTAAATCTTTTATGGCACATTAATTCTATTTATCATATTACAAAAATATCAAAACAAGAAGAAAGATAGAACAACTAATCAGAATTCATAGAGAGGATGCAATAAAACTTGGATTTCATATATAAAAGTAAAGTAATACAAACTAAAGTAAATAAACACAACTTATCTTAAATTCCTCCCCAAGCAAACTCCTTGAAGTTCCTCTGAATCTCTTCCTTCTTTACAGTACACAGAACTCTCCTTCGAAACTGCAATGCATAAGAGATCTCTCACTTCCCTTCCACTCTTACTATCCTTCGAAGAATTCCTCACAATCTCTATTTGAACTCACTATTTAACACTTACTAATAACAATGGACACTAGTGGACTCTCTAATTGAACACTATGTATCTATTAGAAGACTATAATAGTACTTTTTCAGACTCTTAATGAATTTAGAGGACTCTAAAAGGACAATTTTTCGGCCTAAAATGGTTCTTTTTAAAGTTGTTGAAGAGTCTCCAATGTTTTCCATGCATCCCTTCTAAAATTGTCCACATTCGACGTATATTGTGAAAGGACCACTGATCCTGCCGTCGGCGACCTCAAGCTGCGCCTTCGGAGACCTTCTAGAAACAATGCTTTAAACTGACCTCGCCGTCGGCGGCCTTGACTTACATCGTCTGCGGCCTCCCTTGGAATATATTCTGAACTCTCAGAAAAATCACGTCGTCGGCGTCATCTACCTCGCCGTCGGTGCCCTAGGTCAAATTTGCATATTTTAGCCCTTTTTCCTCCAAATTTGCTCCATTTTGCATATTTTTGCTCATTTGTCCTTAAATCTTTATACCTGCAAAAAACACCAAAAATACCCTTCTTTAAAGTGCGATATCATCAAAATCAGTATAAAATAGACATGAAAATCTTAACCTTTTTTCCTTGGGTCGCTTGCTCAGTCTAGTTCATCGTTGTCAAGTCAGAATCAGCATACAGTGTCATCTTTAGAAGACCCCTGCAATCCATCTTTGGCATCATGACTTCTGTCCTACACATGAAGCTCAAGTTTCCAACCCTAGCAGGAATCAGTGGCGTACGAGGAAATCAACAGATAGCACAATCATGCTACCTTAGGCAAGCTCAGCCACCCCCGTCAATGACACTTAGCATTGAAAACTTTTATCTTTGAGATGAAGATGTATCTCAACGAGCTTCTCCTGTGGAAGATTTGGTTCACGTCTCTCTCTCTAACGAATATTCGTCGAGAACAGTGCAGCTTCGTTTTTTTTCTTCAATGAGCAAAGCTCAGAATATGTTGAACTCCTCTAAAAGAACCAAGACATTTTACACAGCTCCAGTTGACATGTCTGGAGTTGACCCTGAAATAGTCATGCACTCCTTAAAGATAGATCCAACCTTTAAACCAGTCATCCAGAAGAAGCATAATTTTATCTTAGATCGCTTACAAGCAATTGAGCAAGAAGTCAATAAGCTTCTCGAAGCAAAATTTTGTACGGGAAGTGCACCACCCTGCATGTTTGACCGATGTTATCATGGTGAAAAAGGCTAACGGTTAATGAAGAATGTGTGTCGATTATACATACCTCAATAAAGCTTGTTTAAAGGATTGATTTCCCCTCCCGTGCATTGATCAACTCATCGATGTAACATCTGGGAATCAAATTCTCTGCTATATGGATGCATTTCAGGGTACAATCAAATAAGGATGAACCCAGTAGACGAGGAGGCCACCTCTTTTCAAACAGATAAGAGATTATACAATTATTATGTTATGTCATTTGGATTAAAAAATACCGGTGCAACATATCAATGTCTCATGAACAAGCTCTTCAGAAACCTTCTCGGCATACAATGGAGGTATACGTTGATGACATGTTAGTAAAAAAACATGGAAACATCCCAACACTTTTCTCATCAGGAGGAGTGTTTCCAACTCCTTTATCGACACGATTTATGACTTAACTTGGCTAAATGCGCTTTTCGGAGTCACATTAAAGAAGTTTTTGGGATTCATGGTTACCCATCATGGAATTGAAGCAGACCCAAAAAAAATTAAGGCATTAAGAGAGATGGTGACTTTAAGAAACATCAAGGAGGTGCAACGCTTAAATGGTCGTATAGCCGCCCTATCCCGATTCCTAGCTCGTTCTGGGGATAAGTATCTTTCATTCTTCAAGATACTTAAGGGCGCTTGAAACACTGGTTTTCAATGGGCAGATGACTGTCAGATCACTTTCGAACAACTTAAGGCATATATATCGACTTAGCTATTTCAACTCATACAATAAGCTCTGTCCTTGTCAGAATGAAAAATTCAATCGAGAAACAAGTAAACTACGTCAGTAAGATTCTCACTGATACAGAAAGTCGTTATCCAATGGCCGACAAGACCGTGTTATCCCTGGTATTCTTAGCAAGGAGACTTCGTCCGTACATCCAGGCTCACACTGTCGGCATCTACACACATTCCCTTTGAAGGCTATCCTACAAAAACCAGAAGCATTGGGAAGATTAGTAAAATGGTCAGTAGAATTGGGAGAATTTGACATTCATTACCTACCACGACCAAGCATTAAATCATAGGCATTGACTGGTTTTGTGGTGGAATGTACAATGCCTATCTCTGTTGATCCGCCTTTTTCTCCTCCACAGTCACCCCAGTGGACACTATACGTAGACAAAGCATCTAAAAACTCAGGAGCTGGTGCAGGAATATTACTCATCTACCCAAAGTAAGATATCTTGGAGTACAGACTTCGTTTGAAATTTCTAGCCACCAATAATGTTGACAAATATGAAGTACTTGTCGCCGGATTAAAACTTGTCATCGACTGTAAAGTACGAAACATGATTATTTACACTAATTCTTAACTCATTGCATCCCTGATGCGGTGCGACTTTTAATATGCTTTAAAATACAAGAATTTGATACCACTTTTTAGAAAATTAAATTTCTCGTAAATGGCTTCAAAAACTTGATGTGCGAGGTTTACTTTTATAATTTTATATTTAAATTTTATCGTAAAAGTCACAATTTTAAACGCAAGTACACGTATCGTTCAAGTAATACAGGGCTCTAGTGAAGTCCTGGTTATCGATCCCACAAGGATATTAAAAAAAGGTAAGAGAAACAATACAATTTTGATAGCAATATATAAATGCTCTCTTTATATATATATATATATATATATATATATATATATATATATATTCAAATTTAATTAACTAATAAATTTTACTAAAAGAAAGTAAACAATAAGCGAGGAAAGTAAAATAAGCGATGAATTAAAATTCAATGCAATTATAAAAACGACTTTCTCCTTTTTCAACTAATCCAAGAATTATAGATTAATTATCTTTTGTAGGGAATTAAGATTATGGTATTGTGCCAAATAGAAGCATTCCTATTCTTTACCCTTTGGTCCAAGTGCAAAGAACATTGACTAATCTATGGTCGGCCCTACCAGTGACCCATTACCTTTCTATAAACCAAATTATTAGAATTTAGTCTGTCACTCTAAAAACTAATTAATTTTACGCCCATTAAATATTATCTTCTTATTTATTTGCACTTCACTTTAAATAATCTGCGTATAGCCTGCGATTACCTAAAGATTCATGTGATATCTACTAGTTAAGAATTTATCTCCGGATAGGTCTCAAAATTCTTCAACGGGTTTTAACAATTTAAATGGCCAATTTAAAAAGTAAACTAAGATCAGGTATTAATATCATCACAATAATTTAAAATATTATATATTTAATTCTCCTACAAAATTTATTTAATTTATAATCTTTTCATAGATGAAAGGAGAAAGATAACTAACTACTCGTAACTCATTGAAATAACACAACAAAACATATTTATAAAAATTTGAACCAAAGTACAAATACTTATCCGAATTGTTCCTTCAAGAGATCCGCTGACTTCTACTGACTCCAAAGCAATGATGAAAGACTCCAACAGCATTAAGTGAATCGATGAAAATAGTCTTTGTCGAGATGATTAAACCATGGGATCTTAACCGGTGTCACTATAATCAACTTTAATATTCTCATAATAAACCATTAAAACACCCAATTTAAATATTCTCAAAACATGACACTTCTCTTCTCTCTTATAATTGACACTTCTTTCGCCGAACTGTTACGACGAGGAGCTTGGAGCATGCAAAGTGGGTCTCACGACCATCTTTAACTGTAAAGCTCCTTAGAAATTAAAATAAGAAGTCATAGGACTTCGAGGTAGCTTTCTCAGTGCAGCATAAACCCTCACTTTATCTCTTTAGGCTCTTGCATAACCATGTTGTGCAACATAATACAACTCGTTTTAAGATTCGAAGGTTGTCATCGGGTATGGCATGGGAAATCATAACATCTTGAAATTTGTCCACGCCAGTTATTATCAAGTGAACATAAGTCCTAGATAATAAATTTGTCAGGATAAAAACATCAAATAAATGTTTCAAGTCGGAGCTAAACAATAGGACAGTTCGGGAAAACACTGAGATTCTTCTTGGATCTTTGTCTTTTTCCTAGTTTTTTTCCTTTGGATTCCAGCAAAATTTGTTCCAAAATTGAGTCGCTCACTTTTGTCCGTTCTGATATCACATTTCTTGAAGAAACATATCATCGGAAGTCATGAATATAAATATTTCTTTGATCTATATCAAAGAGTTTTCTTAGGTGACTTCAGTTATCGATGTAATTAAGCGCAAGGCTTGCCCTTATAGGAAACGTAAAGAACCCCAAATTAATATAAACCATTTATTTAATTCTTTCATATTAAATAGGAAAAATTGTCGGTCAACAATGGTTCACAGACCAAACGGAAGTCATGAATTCTTTAGTTTATTTGATCAAGCCTCACTCCAAGCAATGTATCTACTCTCCGAGATAAATGCGTGTCTCATGGTGAAATGCTTGATTATTTAAACTATTATTTCTATGAGATCGGCTTGATTTCGTATTTTAAAAATATTATTTTCAAAAATCCATATATATTAAACTAAATTAAAATTCTATTTTATAAAACTATATTTTAAACTTTTCAAAAATTTCAATTTCAAATTTACAACCACTCCTTTGATTTGATGAGTAAAAGCACTCTTATGTACGACCAAACAGGCACTTGTATCCGCTCTTCCCATCATTTGTGCACCTGTGCGGATGCGATTATGTACGGGATCACAGGAAAATATATTAAGAAATTCATACCCATTTTTTATGAAATTGTACTTTAAAGAAAGGTATTTTCTTTATTTTATTGCAGGAATGAAGATTTATAAGTGATGGAAGCAAAAAGCATGAAATGGAGCAAATTTGGATCAAAAAGGAAGAAATTCATGCAAAATGAACTAAGTACGGCCGACGGCGGGTGAGCCCACCGACGGCGAGATCATGAGGAGAATTTTGAAAAGTTTGCAACTACCCACCATCGACGGTGCTGAGCCGCGACGGCGAAGTCGCGTGGTTTGGAGACCTTAAGAAGCCGCGTGGCGGGTAGTTTTCGCGCGGACGGCGAAGGCTGAAATGCGGATACATTGAACTGGACGCTTTTGAAGAGGTGTTTAAGCACCCCTTTGACCTTTGTCTACCTCATAAATAGAGAATGAATTTTAGTATGTTGGTAAATACATTTTTAGAAGTGCTAAGTATTATTATATTGGTGTCTTTTGATGCATGTTGAAGTTTAGTGTGAGTAAGTGTAAGCCTTTGAGTTAGAGTATCAGCATGCTTAGAAGAAAAAGTCGAAGGAACTTGAGGTACGCAGGGAGGAAATTGAGATAAGTATCTTTGTTTATTTTTGTTAACTTTAAATGAAATCCATGATTTTGTTTAATTCATGCATTCGAGTAGTTTTCTTAGTCTTTCTCCTTGTTTATGAAATTATGTGAATTATTAAATTAAATGAAGTACTTTAATATAAAATAAATTGTGATAATCTTTTACTTAAAACTTAATTTACTTTCAATCAGCCGTTAAATTGTTAAAATATATTGAATTATCAAACATAGTAAGATTACATCAAATATTCGGGAAGTCGAAAACCTTGGAAGGAAGATGCAAATAAATAGGGAAATATTATTTATCGGATGTAGAATTGGACACTTTAATTGTGACGGACTAAAATATTGATTTGGTCTTTATTGTTTGAGAGGCGAAGTGTGATGTTAGCCCTCGAGGTGAGGGGAATGTGGGGAATTTCCGAAGTGGCGGCGGAGTATCTCGGCTTAGCGCGAATTCGGTAATCATGCATAGGACTAGTCGATGTTCTTTGCACCTGGACCAAGGGTAAAGTAGGAATGTTCCTATTTGTCGCAATACAATAAAAAAATTTATTTGAATTCATCATTCACTTAAGTTTCTAAAAATAAGGGAAAGGATACTTTTACGAAATCTTTAAATCAACTTTATTTAAAGCATTAGTTTACTTTAGATCGCTTTAGTTAAGTATTCCAAATTACGTATCTTATCTTAGTAAGTAAATCCTTTAAACTTAGTTGTTACAAATCTTTTAAAAGCTTTGCTGTGGGATCAAAAACTAGGACTATTAGAGTGTGTATTACCAAATGAATGTATACTTGTGTAGAATCAGTATACATTTAAATCGCTAAAATTAAAATATATATTAGCGGGATCAAGTTTTGAATTGTCGTTGCTATTTTTGTAAACATTAAAAAGTGGGTCATACGGTAATCATGACTGTCTTAAATAAGTATTTATAAGTATTTTCAGTTCAGTCATAAAGTATAATTAATTAATAAGAAAGAAGTTAATGTATACGCAAGTATACGTATCGCTAAGTAAAACGAGAGATCTAGTGGAATCCGGTTATCGATCCACGGGAAGAAAGCAAATCTTTAAACGTAACACAAAAATCGAAATTCAAATTACAATGCGCATAAAGTAAATACTGAGTTACTAAAGTTTAAAGATCTTAAAGATTCCCCGAATCCTTTAAAAACATTTTCTAAACTTCAAATTAAAAGTTAACTATGACTACACTAGAATTTTGTATTGAAATGTTCAAATTTGAAGAAAGTGTCCTTCCACATTACAATGATGTTATAGTGAGTGAATGATAAAAATTAGTAAAATCTTGAATTGTATTGAAATAGGAGCATACCTATTCTTTACCCTCTTAGTGTGATATAAAGAGTATTGACTAATCTAAGTATAGTCCCTAAATCCATGGATTTAGAGGCCCAAAGGAGAATACTAGCTCTCACTCTAGAGCTCTGGCCAGCTTCGCTGAAGGCTAACTCTCGCTTTAGTTTCAAACAACATGGTAGTGGGGATTTTAGTACGTCATATAAAATCTCCAATTCTCATGAAAATAAACCATTTTTCCCTATTTATTTACACCTAATTCCCATGAACTACATAACTCATTTGTTAACATTGAATGTAATCTTCACTTTTGTTGTAGAATGCATAGTCCTTTCAGTTATGTTTAGGTTAAATATTTTATGATTCGTCGGCCGGGTCAAAGAAGTAAATGAAGTACAAAATGAAAAATCATCACAATTTCTTAATGTTCATACAACACATCCAATCTAAATCACCACTTCACCATTTTTCATTTAAAGGAGAAAGATGAAGAAATCTATTCAGAATTCAAGATGAAGATACGACAAAACAAGAATTTATATATATAAAAGCAATGTCATACAAACAATAAGAAGTAAATACAACTTATCTCGATTTCTTCTCCAAGCAAATCCCTTGAAGTTAAATTTAGATGTTTCTTTTCTTATGGCAAACCTGAATTCTCTCTTAGAATATGAAAAGCCGGTCTCGCTTTCAACTTCTCTAAAACTCTTTGAAGAATCTCTGAAACAATATTTTTTGACCACAGACTACAAACTCTCTAAATTACAAACTCTAACTTCACCACGCTGCGAGACACTTTTTCGCTTAATTCACTTTCTAAATAGCTTAGGGATGATTTCTCTAGAGACTCGTCGAAATACCACAAAGTTGTCCAAAATACATTAAATTTAGTACTCCGTGACATTGGGCACGGGATCGACGCTCTATCTAGGCACGCGTCGAGGCGCCTATCCCAGGCACGCGTCGGCGCCCCCATCTAGGCACCGCCGGTACCACATCTAGGCACGCGGTGCCCTTCTAGACGCATCGGCGCAGGGAATGCTTAATTTAATTGGGGCTCTTTGAAAGAGGCGCGTCAGCCAGCCTGAAATACGGAACTTCGGTTTTGCATCTCTTCCTCCGAATTCGTGTTTGCTTCTTTTTTTATCGATTACTTTAAAATAATCGTACGTAATAAAACGTAGAAAAATACGCTTCTTTAAAGTGCGATATCGCAAAAAATGAGTACAAAATATATATGAGAAATCTGACATATTTTGATGCGTCGTCGTGTGTTGGGACTCGCGCTTGTTCTTTTATCACGTGGTTGCTAAGTTGGTTATCTGGAATTAACGGGTTGGACGTTTGGGACGGTTCCCACAGTTTCATTTTCATACAAGGCTTAAGTCATTCCTTTGGGTTATTCTTTGCAGAAAGACCTTAAGTTGCTTCGTTATGAGGGTCATTTGGGCTTGTATGCTTTAGACCCTTGCATGGATGTCCCATTGGGTAGCATCTCAGGCGGGTTACATGCTTTTTGTCTCTTTTAAAGTTTCTCCTTTGTAGTCTTGTGTATAAATACTGACGTAAATGCCTTTCATGTAACCTTTTAGGATGTTGAATCCTAAATTGTCTTTATGAATATGCGTGAGAAAGGGAGAGAGCCGAGCAAGTCCATAATCACTGTAGAGACTCGGGGAGGCCCATTATTCGTATTTTGTCTTCAATTTATATTGGAGTGTTTTGTACGATCACGAAGGATGGAGACGATTATGAAAGCTTATTTCTCGGCCTACAATCGATGTTGATATTCAGCTTGAATAATAAATGCAAACATATCTATATTACAATTTTAATTTTAATATTGTGGTAATTATTATTCAGCTTTGTAGATTCGGCAGATCGAGGCGATCAGTTTGTGTCGGTGCTACGGTCTTCAGAATTTGAAGATGTGGTTTGTCATTGAATCTCTCACCAAAGTGTGCTAAATTTGATCCTTAGTTGTGTTGTTGGTTGTCGGATAGTAGGATGCGGCAATCGTTTGAGTCGTTCGATTCTTTGAGATTTGTGTATATATATATATATATATATATATAATCATATTCTAGGTATATAATATAGTATTATAAGTATGAATGACATGGATCAATAGACATATTTTTTATATTAATCCAAAATAAATATATAATTTTGGAGCTTAGTGTTTGCTTTTATTTATATTAAAAGAGAAACAAAAATAAGTACAAGATATAACCATTATTTTGCGCCTAACCAAATTTAAAATAAAGGGCCTGTATGATTAAAATTTGAACTAGGCTTGGGGCGTGTGGCCGTAAACACGATTTATTTATTGTCATAGAAGCAAGGGGAAAAAATAAAAAGTGTTTTTCGCAATCCAAATACCACACGTTTAAAAATACAGAAATTTAGAGTAGGGTTGTCAATATGGTTCGTTGTTCGCCAACAGCTTATGTTCGGCTCGTTTTTGGCTCGCTCGCTAAGTTAATAAGGCAAGAGCCGAGCAGCAGCCAGAGAGATTTACTCTTTAGTGTTCGGCTCGTTTTATTTCAATCTTATTATGATTTTATATATATATATATATATATATATATATATGTTAATGAATAATATTTTAAAAAATTTAAAAGATTTATAATAAATTAAAATTATTATTTAGTAAATAAAATAAAAGTATTAAATTAGATTTAAATTATGTTTTAATATAAAGTATAGTGCTAAATATTATGCCAATTTCTTAACTTCTTTATGGTTATGTGATTGGGAATCATCAAAATGGCTAACTTTGTTCTTGAACGGTAGTCTTCAGACTCGTTAATGAAACGAGCAAAAGCGAAGATATTTTTTAGGCTGTAATATAAGCAGGCAAATATGAGATTAGCCACATTCTTGTGTTTGGCTCGTTTCCATCCTAATCTAGACCATTAATCAAATATCATTCGATCCAATTTCGCAAGAAAAAAAAAACATTTAATAATAATACACGGTGCTTCAATCGCATTGGTTACACCTGCTTACCGATCTGCCCGACGTGTTGTCCTGAGAAAGGAGCCGTAACTGGACGACACACCAGCAAAATACTACGTCTCGAGTTGGGTTATAGCGGGATATATTCTTCGGCCGTCACACAGCTACACGTGTAAAAGTTCTCCATTTTCTTGCTCGTAACAAGCACGATACGTCGCATCTAAACACTGACCATCAAAGCACCAATCAAGCCGTTAAAAACACGCCGCGTGTTCAATCAAGCTCCCACGACGGTTAGAAAATTTTATTCAATCGAGTCATTTCCGGTGTCGTGGTCGTAGCTTTCCCCTAAAGGCCACCACTGACGACAGAAGCACGCGTCCTCACAGAAGCGCCAGGCGTTCGGTGATAATAACAGCTTTCCAAAACGAACGGTCCTGATGCTTTTCAGCTGGCGGAGACTACGACGCGGAATTTTCAATCGGGCTTGTTCGCTGCCCGTGACGGTGACGGGCGGAGTGCCCGTTCTATCACAGGATGAAAAAAGTTGAGGCGGCAAATTTTTTAAACCATGTATTCAGTGGCCGATGAACGGCGGAAATAATTTTATTTCCTCTCTTTCTCGCTCGATTTCGATTCCGATCCCCTGCCAGAGTTTGATCGGGGGATGGCGGAGATATGCTGTGGAGTAGTTAGCCGAGGTGAGCCAGCTGTAGCGGTGACTGTTACGGATACCTCTGAGGCGATTTCTCAAGCTGCAAGGAGGCGGAGGATAGAGTTTCAGCGATTAAAGTTCGTCGCAGGAGTTGATTCACTGGCACAATCCTCAGAAAGTAATCGGAAAAGGCGTAAAATGGAATTAACAGCGCCGATCAAGGAGGTAGCTTCTAAGGCTCAGGAGGATGAATCCTGCAGCGTGGCTGACAGCCGGCCTTTTTCTGGAACCGAGGCTGGTGAAGTGGCGATCATTTGTCCCAGTTTTGAAGCCGTCCAAGTTGCCCGATCTGCGTCGGCAGAGGCTGCTGTGACCGTTTTGAACGAGTGTCCGACATACGGTGTGATGTCGGTCTGTAGAAGCGTAGGGACATGGAGGATACCCTCTCCGTCCATCACAGTGCTTCAACGTTTCGACAGGATTCCTGAAAAATATCATTTTTTTGGTGTTTATGACGGCCACGGATGTTCTCATGTGAGCTCCTTTTTTTCTTTTGGTTTAGCGTTGCACTTTTTGTTTTGTTTTGTTTTGTTTTTTTTTTTTTTTTGTTTTTCTCTTGACATAATCGACAACCGGTTTTTTCAATCTATAGGTTGCCGTTTCTTGCAAGGAGAGGATGCACAAAATCGTAGCGGAAGAGTTGGATCGGCTTGAGTCGAATCCTTCTACAAGTCTTGACTTGGCAGGGTCTCATGGAGTCCGAGCTTCTTTAGTATGGACGCGGAAGCGGCTGCTTGGCGCGGTGGGCCTGAGATACCAGCTTGCCGATGTGAGTTCCAGACTCCCAAATGCGATCACGTTGGTTCCACTGCTGTAGTTGCCGTAGTCTCAGGCGACCACATCATTGTTGCTAACTGTGGCGACTCTCGTGCCGTTCTCTGCCGCAACGGTTCTCCTGTCTCCCTCTCTGACGATCACAAGGTCAGTGAATCAATCACCAAACTCCATGATCTATTGATTCTTCTTCTAAATCCGGTAAAATAAAAGATGGTTTTCTTTTGAAACTGCAGCCTGATCGTCCAGATGAGCTGCGACGAATAGAAGATGCTGGCGGCCGCGTGATCTACTGGGATGGAGCGAGGGTTCGCCTCGGTGCTTGCCATGTCTCGAGCAATAGGTAAAATCTTGAGATCAGGGCTTGCTACCTAATTAAAAGTAGTTGATGACGATCTCTGTCGTGTAGGCGCTTACTTAATTTTATTTATATCACAGGGGATAATTATCTGAAGCCTTTCGTGATATCGAAGCCGGAGGTGACGGTGACGGCGAGGGAGGGACGACTGCCTGATCTTGGCGAGCGACGGGCTTTGGGACGTGGTGACTAACGAGACAGCATGTCAGATCGTAAGGATGGTTTTGCGTGGTAGCGGAATGCCTGAGGGCGACTCGAGCCGACCCAGCTCGGATAAGGCGTGCGCGGACGCGGCGATGCTGCTCACTAAGCTTGCGCTTGCGCGTCAAAGTGCGGACAACGTAAGCGTTGTGGTGGTGTATCGGGAGAATTTGAAAAAGACGATAAGAGAATTTTATGTTAAGGGAAAGAAAATCATGGCAAATCTAGGACTAATTTCGCCTTTGTCTTTGTATTTTTTTCCCTAATTTGTAAGGGTAGGATATATCATTGTAAATGTTGATATTTTTGAGGAAACTCCGTGGCTGGCGGATCAAAAAATGAAGCAGAAACAGTTCCACTTGTTCATGCAGTGGATGCTATTATCTGTTGATGCGCAGAACAGGTTACTGTGATTAAATATGGTTCTCTTCTGAATTTTTCGCTGACTTGACGACCTTTGGAGATGATAACTATGGAGCGATTCCACAGCGATTTGAAAACTGGGTTGCCGCGTTGGACTTCCCGAGCAAAATGCTCAGCCTTTTTGGATTATTTTTTAATTTTCTTTTCTTTTTCATTTTTATTTTTACACTATTTTTATTTTATTTTATATTATATTTTTATTTTAATAATGCACGATTGGTATCGTCATAATTTATGTATTTTAAAAAATAAAAATTATAAAATATTATTGATTAGATATTTTATTGTTGTTCTTAAAATAAAAAAAAAAATTTTTAATTAAACCGTTGGCCTCACCGGAGCTTCAGTCTTAATCTTGACCTCTCTCATGACATATATAAACATTTTTGTTCCTTCACCCAACACGAGGTATTACCACATTAAAGGCAGTAGGCGGGATGCACGACTCCTTGGTTTCAGTGTTTTTAAAATTAAGTAAAAAATATATATTTTTTGTGTATTTAAAAATAGAAGTGTTACTTTTAAAAATTAAATAATAAAATAAAATAAAAAATAGATAAATAAATATTATTTTTTTATTATTTATTTTCTTAATCAATAATAAAAATAAAAAATTGATCAAAAATAAAAATTATTATATTTATTAATATTATTATTATTATTATTATTATTATTATTATTTTGTTGTTATTATTTTTGTTAGATATTTACATGAGAGTTCTCGAGGTGTCCTTTCGCAGCAAAAATTTCCTTTTTGCTATTATTATTATTATTATTATTATTATTATTATTAATATTATTATTATTATTGCTATTATTTGTAATTGAATGGCAAAAGATTTGTCATCTTTAGAAAGAGTGCGACACGGAAAAGAAAGAACGTTGGAGAAAATGTTAATATGAAATTTGTCAAAGAATTCATAAAGTAAGAAATTTAAGAAATCTAAGAGTTGATGTTGGGTCATAATGTGGAGTTGTCTTGCGTGGTGCTTGAGAGGAGAGTGTAACCCCTCCTACAACTTAATCCTCCAGCACCCGAGCCCAAGGTTACTAGACGGCTCAAGGAGACGAACTTGTGGAAGAATCTCAATGCCAATATAATGTTTGATCAATCTTAGAGGAACAGACTGCAAAAGAGGCAAATAGAATTGTTCCGCCAATTGACGAATATGTTTTCCTATTTAATATTATTGGTGCAAAACCTCCTAGGAAGTTCAAGGTTTAATATTTGAAGCCATACAAGGGCTAGAGCGATCCAGATGATCATATTGTGTCCTTTGAGTTGGCTATATATGTCTTCTCAAAATTTCCGAACCATCGAAAGTTAAGTTATTTCACACAATCCATAAGGATTCAATCCTCAGATGCTTCAACAGACTCTCCGCCATGAATATTACTTCCTTCGGAGAGCTTATAAAGTTATTTACGGTGTAGTTCACTAGGGCCCAAAAACCTTGCAAGGATTAGGTACCTTGGTGGCACGTCAAGCAAGGACCAAATTAGAGCATGCAAGAATATGCTATACTAATTCAAAAGGAGATGCTCAAAGTACGAGTCAGGGCAACGAAGATTCAAAGGCCGCTCTAGCATAAGGGCTGGCAGTTTAAGTATTTCCGGGAGTTCTGAAAATTATAAATTTGACAAACTTCTAAATTGGCCAATGATCACATTGCAACAAAAAAGTATGATAACCCCAATCGAAAGAAGGGCTAATCAAAGAAAGTACTGCACTTTTCTTGGTCTCCAATTTTATCCATATCCTTTTCTTGAAACCTTTATCCTATCCTTCTGAGAGAATATTTACAAATGATGCTATCATTGTTACGACGATGATGAACAACTACCAAGAGTGTAGTATTCTGGTTAACATACATAGCTCTAGGAACTTCATGTTTATAGTAGCTTTCAACAAGTTGAACACCTTAGTGATCATTTGGCAACGCCACGATTGGCCCTCTATAGAGTTTTCTGGCAAAAAGGAGACATTTGAAATAATCAGATTGTTTGTCTCGAGGAGAGGAGGCAGCGAATTCACTAATATGGATGATTTCTTGGTAGTCGATGCACCACCGGCGTAAAAACACAATCTTCAATCCGGTAGCTCCACAATAATTTCGAATAGTTGCATCTGCATAGCATGCGACGGTATTTTTTTTTCTTGATGGGGGAAATTGTTATTTTTATTTTTGGGAAGTGCATGGCAATTTCTGCAGTTTTACCTCGAGGCGGTACGGAGCATGGAATAAAGAATCTTGGGCATACAATAACAAAGGGAAGGGAGCCTTGAAACTAAAGAAGCAACCATCAAGATCTCCACAGAGCTCGAAAATAGTGGTAAAGTTTTTATAATTAGTAAAATTTTAAATTTAGATTACAAAGAGTCATTCACCCAGACTCTTGAAGAACTTTGTGACGTTTTACGCTTGATCGACCATGAGATGCCGACATCTACAATAGATGCAACATATCATCGACTCAATGTGATTCATAAGTATGGCTGTGGTGGTATTTGAAGCTGCGGTGGGTGCCGGCGGCGTCTATTCTGGCGCTAGCGGTGCCAGTGTTCAATTCTCTTGTTTCTTTCATTTTATCTTTCAAATTGTTCATACTGACTTGTACACTCCAAATCACTGAATCATCATACACAGGTAAAACATGAAAAATACTTCATTTTAGGGTACGATATCACAAAAAATTAAGTAAAATTATATAAACCTAATATATTTTTGGTGCATCCAAATCCCAAACTTAACTAATACTTGTCACAGTAATTCTTCTAAAAATATAACTTCCAGTAGTGAACTTCTCACTTATAGAATACTATGATTTTTTATTTATGAATATAATGTCGAAGACTATTTAGAAAGAAGTTAATTAACTCGGGTTAAAATTACGAAGTATAAAAACGTTCGGTAGTCGAGGAGTCTAAGAGTTCGATCTCACATTAATTTAGATGAATCGTAATTTGTCACATTAACGGTTCATGCTTGACTATATGAAAAATAATTTTAAATGCAATCTCATTAAAAGTAGGCTAATCTTTTAAATATAAGTCTAGAAATATAGCTAAGTTCTTCACGTAGGTTGATTCAAGTGAAGCCAATTTTTGAGTAGGTATCTCCTCAAGCTTCTCCTCACATATATTTTCTTTCTTTTTCTTTTTCTCTTTTTCTTTTGGGCTTGTTTTTCAATCCTTCTTTTCTTTCTTTTTCTTTTTTTTATTTGAGGATTACTATATATGGATAGCATGTGCTTTGACTTCACTCTCCTCTTTCAAAAGTTCAACCTGAAACACCTCCTTACTTTATAAATATATATCCGTTTTATAATTCATCATAAAGTCGCAATCCTTTCTTTACACATAGTTCTTTAAGTCTCTTAACATTTAATATAATTTCTTTACTTTAAATAGTATTTATATTAAATCTTCATACTAAATATCTCGGCCCTATAAAATTAACCTTTATTACTAAAAAAATTCATCCAAATCTACCATAATATTTAAATGAAATAAAAAATTTTGTTATCTAAAGTTAGGTTCAAATACCAAAAGTTATGCTAATAATTTTTTGAAAGTATATAAATTGAGAACAAATAAGAGTTAATATTTTTACCCTCCCCCAAACTTAAGTTTTTCAATAAATTTGAAAAAGTAGAGAGTAAAAGAAAACTAACCTTTTTGTCTTGGGATTTTGAAATCTTCTGGTATGCTGGTATCAATCAATAAATTAAGCTAGCAAGCACGGAAAGTTAAAAGCAATGATATATATAACATTAAACATTTCTTAAAAGATTGAAAAAATATTAAACATTTAAACATTAAACATCCAACATAACATCACAAATCATCCTACTAAACAAACTATCTGAAGTTTCATTACTGTTTTTAACAAAATATATGCATTACATAAAACATGGAAAAATAACAAATAAGCATTCTAGCACAATAGAAAATAAAATCTGAAATTTTCTGTTACTAAAATCCTATGTGATTTTGCTATATTCTTCTCCATTTTTGATGATATTACACTTTAAGGAAGATATTTTGTGTGTTTTATGGTGCAGAGTACAAAAATGGTGATTGGAATGAAAATGAAGCAAAAATGAATTAACGATTTGAAGCAACAAGCAAAAATGAAATTAGCACATGCCTTCGATAAGTGTGATCTTATCTATTTGTAGATATTTTGAATGAGATTACACTTTAAATAAAGGTTGTTTTATGCTTATTTTGTGGAGACTCATCTCTTACGAACGCAACGCAACTAAACGGGGCAATCGAGCTAAAACGGAGCCAAACGGAGCGAAATGGTGGAAACATGGAGCACACTCGCTAGATTTTCCGAGAAATCACCGAAAAGTGCCCGAAAAGCTTGCAGTAATGAAAGTACAGACGACCAATGACATTTGGCAGTTTTGGGCCTATATTCGACGTATTTGGACACTTTTGGAAAGAATTCTTGTCAGAAACTCTTGGTCAGTCATAACTTTAAAATGGTGATATGTGTTAGAAATTAGTAGATTAGAGGAGATTAGGGAGAGAAAATTGAAGAGAAACTTAGAGGATGTTTAGGATTCTTAGATTAAGAGTAGAAATGTAGATTTCTACCCTTTTTGGAGAGATTGGAGATGAGATTTTGAGAGAATTTGTAAAGAGTTGTCACAGGCATTTACATGGATGAAGGAGGCTTTATGGGAGAGATCTTGATGCTTTCTTTCAAAGGGAAAAAGCTAAGTATTGTTCTTCATTATCTTATGATTTTGTAACGTTTATGTGGTGGATTTGCTTTGTTTATATAATTTCCTTTGCATTTTTCTTCGTGCTTTGTGACACATTTCATACTCCCTTCTTCTTGAAAATAATGATATAAAATATTATGTCATTGTTTTCCTTTTACTTTTCTTTTGCAATGAGTAGGATTCATGATTAGGATTTTTGTGATGCATCTTCGAAGTAAATGTGATGGTTTTGCCTTCATTTACATTGCAATAAGGGCCCATTGTAGTGTCCATTGTTTATAATTAGGCTGTCTAAAGGCATTAGTAAGTCTGTGAAATGGGCATTAAATTAAATGGATGGTGAAGTTCGTAGGAAATTGAGTCTTGAATAAATAGGAAAATATAATTAATCGATAGAAATTGGAGATTTTAGGTGTGGAACTAAAATCCTGATTGTCTATCGTTTGGAGTCTTGAAGTGTAGATGTTAGCCTCAATTGAGGAACGTGAATGTGGTGATGAAGTCTCCTCCATTGCTATAGTCATTAATAACCTTGATTAGTCATCATTCTTTGTCTTTGGGCAGGGTAAAGAATAGAGTGCTCTGTGCTTTTCTGTCCCCAAGTATCTCATTCTATATGTCTTCATCCCTTTAAAATAGTACTTTAGTATCTCCAAAATTCTAAGAACCAATTCATCCAAAAAGGGTATCTTTAGAATTATTATTTGCACTTAGATATAGTTAAACATCTTCATTTAACACTTGCATTTAGGAGTAGTTCTTAGATAAAACACAATTTTAATCGACATTTCCAACCTAGGAGTAATTGTAGTAGACTAGAATTTGGCTAAAGACCTCTTATTTCACTTCCTCGTGGGATCGATCTTGGGGTTTTTAAAGAAAACTCTATATTACTTAGCTTGATACGTATACTTGCGTAGTACCCCTAGTGTGTAAAATATTTATATTTTATATACTTGGGCTGCACACTAGCGCTATTATAAATTGGGTCGAGTTTTGGCCATCTTGGAAGCACAAATTGTTGCTTTATTTGCGGTCGGGTTAAGTTTTACGTGCCGTTGCCGGGAAGCTTCGGTAAGAACTTTAAGGGAGAATTTTAGTTGAAGTAATTAGGCTTAGACTTGGAAAAGCGCGGGTAAAACTAATTTTGTGTAAAAAGTGTTTTGTCGTACGAAAAATTATTATAAAAAAAATGGTACATATGAAAAATAAGTTGTTTGTGAAAATGTTTTGTTGTGTTGAATATATTTCATCTGTTATTTGTTTAATTGTTAATATATTGTTTGTTGTGTTAAGTAAGGCGAAACAAAGTTTGCAGGACTTGTGCCTAATGATCCCGAGTTTGAAGAAAATAGAAAAATAAAAATACATAAAGAACTCGAAAAACTAGAAATGAAAATGGAAAACTTTCATAATAATAACTTGAAAAATCATCATACTTCATTAAGGGATTACATAAATCCTACGACGGATGAAATTCACTTTAGTATACAAAACTACTGTCATGAAAGTGATTCATTTGAAATAAATCCTGAGATTATCCAAGCTGGTGCATAATAATCAGTTTGGGGGAACTCGTTCGGAGGATCCTGTTACATATCGAATTTTCTAAAACTTTGTGCTACATTTCATTATAACGGTATGTCGAATTGATGTTAGACTAAGGCTTTTCTTTCCTTTCAGGGATAAGACTAAAATGTGGTTATCTTTCTTTGCTTTTGTACATTAAAAATTGGGAGGAGTTAACTCAAAAATTCCCCAAAACTAGTATTTTCCACACTTACAGGAATTTATTAAACTTAGGCATGATATTATCTCATTTTGTCGGTATGAAGGGGAATAATGTCTGAAAGCAGGAAAATTTAAGGAACTCTAAGAAATTAATCCGCACCATGCTGCCCGATTGGTTAATCATTTAAACTTTTTATAATGGGTTAGTAGGATCCCTTATGTCTTTAATTAATGCGTATTTGGAGGATCATTAATGTCAAAAACATTTGATGAAGCGTATGCATTAATTGAAGAAATAGCTACAAATGAATTTCAATGGCCCTCTGAAGAAAGTCATAAATATGTAGCTAGTGTTCATGATATGGATACGAATACAATTCTTGCATCTCGAATTCTTTAACGATATGAGGAAGTTGGACCAATTTGGAATGAACTTGACCCCAATTTACTTAATAAAGTGGGAAAGTTCATTAGGGCCTATGATTGATTCTAACTTATTATGTGAGACTCTAGATATAAACACCCATATTCTTTTCTGACCCATGTTGATATCTTTGAATTGCTTGGAATCATACTCACGATGGTGGAAACAAAAAATGGGCAAATAATCATGCAAATCTTAATGAGCTGGAATGTGGAGACTAGCTATGAAAACCTTCGTATCAGCTAGAATCTAACAATGATCAACAATTTGAGGATAGAAGATGTATGGAAAATTATCTTGAAAATGAATAGGTTACGAAGTCAATCTTTGCGATTATAAACATAGAATCAATTGGAACAAATTGCTAATTCACTTAACTGATAGATCGAAAAAAACACTTCCTAACCATGATGAGATCAACCTAAAGAAGACACTAATGAGCAAATGAAGAAATTTAATCGATTAAAAAATGAAGAGAGATAGAGGATGTGGTTAGAAATGAGAAAGATGTTGTGAGAGAAACAAAGGAAAATAAAAGATCGAAGAACATGTTTCTAAGGATCTGGAAAATTAATATCTCCAACTAAAATCAGCTTGGAAGACCACTACCTCCATTTCCTCAAAGACTTGAAACTGACATGAGATGGATAAAATTTTAATTCATAAAAATTTGCTGCAGAAGATAACGATAAATGTTACTTTCAAGCTTTCGAACGGATGTCGAATGAAAAGTTTATTAAGGATATATTAAACAAGAAAAGAAAATTTAGAGTTACGAGACAGAGTTGCACTAAGTGAGGAGTGCGGCGCTATACTTGAGAAAAAATTTCCTCGAAACTTAAAGATCCTTGCTTTACAATTCCTTGTCTTTATTGGAAAAAGATTATATTAGGCTTTATACGATTTAGGAGTAAACATTAATGTGATGCCTCTATCTATATTTAGAAGGTTAGGTTTAATCGATATTTCTATTTCTTATAACCCTTGTTAGGCAGTCGGTCCCATCATTTATCAAAAGGAGTTATAGAAGATGTGCTTGTTAAAGTAGATAAATTTATCTTTCCTTTGGACTTTATTGTATTAGATATTGTGGAAGATAAAGAAATTCCAATTATTTTAAGAGCATTTCTTTGTTCTTTTGGATAAACTATGATAGATGTCATAGGAAGTTATTATGAATGTCATGACGGGAAGTTACTTTTGATGTATTAAAGGCTATGAAATATCTGTAATTGAAAGATGATGGTGTTTTTGATTGATGAAATTAGTTATCTAAGTAGGTATTTCAAAGTTTGAGTATTAACGTTGATTGAAATAGACTTTCGTGATGATTGAGAAACTTTATTTAAAAGAGAGCTGTATGTATGTTCGGGGAGAGGTGTGACATGATGGATCTTACCAAAAATTGTAAACTTTTAATTCCATCTATTGAAAAACCCCATGAACTTAAGATGGTTGTACCTTACAATTTTAAAGCTTATCTGACTGGGGACTTCATGCACACGGCCCGGTCTTTATATCTTATTGACTCGATCTGAGAAAAACCTGAATTGAATGATGAATAGGATAAATATTATTGAACTAAGACTTGGAGAGAAATTTGAGATAAATTTCAAAAATTTGGAGTTGAGAAAAGAGGATAAGGATATTGGAAGGTAACATTCTACAGGGAATTAGAAAATCTATTTCCTCGGCTAAGATAGATCCTGCATCATTTAATAATTATAAAGGAGATGAATTAGATAACTTGAATCATGAGAGTGACATAGAAAATTTGATCCTGAATATGAATTATCTAAAGAAAATTTGATCCAAAATTTGGGAGATATTGATATCTTATAGAGATCCATTTCTATAAATTTGAAGTATGATATTAATATGCGAATTAAGAAAATTAATAGAAGAATATTGGATCTAAAGAAGAAATACGAGGAAATATGATATAAATCCAACTAAAAATGGAGCTGAATGAAAAATTAAATTTGAGGATTTTATAGGAATCCACGGTCTTGGAAAAGATTGGGCGATTGATCGAGGATTACTTAAATAGATTTGATCAGTTGAGATATTTAGTAAGACTGATATTATTGGCACTTTATGGGAGGCAACCCATAGTTATCAGTGTGTGTTTTGATTTGAGAATTGTGTTTTGAGTTATGATTGTTAGTGTTGTTTTGTATTTACTTTAGAGTGAATTCGATTGATCTTTTTTATCATTATAGATTAGTAATTTATTGTTGATATAATGTTTGATTATTAGTAGTTTGATCTTTGTGTGTCTTGAGGGTGATTCATACTTATTCTGTATCTTGATCTAATGATTGTTAGTAGTTTTATTGTTCTGTTTGTGATTAAATTTTGAGTTATTTTATATTTTGAAATGTTGTGGCGGTGAATTTTAGCTTGTTGTGACTTTTAATTTAGTTTTGGGTTTCAGTTTTGTGGCTATCTTAAAGGTTTCAGTTTTCATGCAGGGTGACATTCTTGTTTAACATGCAAGAGAAGTAAAATCTGATGCAGGTAAATAAATATCCAAATGAAATAAAAGCGTACTGGCGAGTTTTCTTGTCATTTTCGAAGCTACACTTGAAACACATGTTAGGGCATTTAAAAATATTTGCAACAAGCATCTAGTTAAAGCTAAAGGGAAGGTTTTGGTTATCTACCAAAGTCCTAATCTTATCGTAGTCGATTCTATGACGTCTAGGTTGTTTTGTTAAGGATGATTTTTCTTCACAGAATAATTAAGTTCGGTTGTTCTTTTAAAACATCCCATCGTATTGAGAAAGTCTTGGGGCCAGTCACTGCTTGTCTTTTAATCTTACGGATATTTCGAGTCCCAAAATGAATTTTAATGTCTTGGTAGTGTCGTCTGAAAGTAAAGTTGAGTTTGTCTCTTCTTAGTGAAGCAGACATTTGATTATCACATGAGTGAAGTGACATTTCATAATCCTCTATTTAAGAGTTATGATAATGAAAGCCTTTAGGGGCGATTAATTTGTTGAAGATTTTAAAAATTCTTAATTAAAAAATTGGAATTGATGTTTTTTTTTTGAAATGATCTGGTTTAGTTATAAAATTTTAATTAATAATTTTAAATTTGGAATAGTGTTCAAGATGTTTCAATTATTAAAACTTTATATTTTAATGATCTTAATATTTTAGTTTAATTTTACCATTTTAAATTTGCTTAGGTTGAAAGAAGTGTTTAAATTATTTATTTTTATTAAATTTTAATGACCATATTTGGATTGATTGTAATATTTTAGGTTGAATTAGATTTATTTTTTTATTCATCTTTATTATAAATTGTTTTGATACTGATATTTAATATTTCAAATTTGTTTTAGGTTTTTTTTCAAATGATAAATTAATTTTACTGTTCTCGATTTAATTTAATTAAGTTATTAAATCATATGTTTAAACTTTAATTTAGTTAAAGGTTATTTTGCTTTTAATCATTAATTTCAATTATCATTTTAAGTTTAATTAAGATTTGAAATGTTATTAAAGTAATTTATTTAGGGATTTTAAATTAATGAATTGGTATCTTCTAAGTCATATCCCTAATGATCAAAATTTTAATTATCCTCCCAAAATTTAAATGATTTAATTAATTAAAAGTTCCATTTTGATATTTTCAAAGTGATCGATGGGACTACTGCCCTTTACTCACTAAGTTTCGATATAGAAAGTTAAAATTAGATATTTTACCCTCCTTTTGATTAAACATAAAGTATTAATTAAGGGTTAAGATCCTTTAATTGCCTTTATGCCTTCTGGGCTTATTTATTTCATAACTCATCAAATTAAGCTCAAATGAACTTAAAATTTTTATGTCACTTCACTCATATGTCAATTAAGACACTAGAGGAGAAATTTTGATTTTAAATTTAATTTAATTTATATATTTATTTTGTGAGAAAATGAGGGTTTTTCAATGGAAATTCAACAACATGGCCAAGGTAAAATTTCTATCTTTAAGAAAATTGTGGGATCTCCCCTCTTGTTAGAGGACGCTAGACCAATTTTGGTGATTTTTGGATACATTTTATTTATTATAATTATTTTGAGTTTTATGGTATTAATTAATTATAAAATAAAATTAAAGTTGAAAAAATAGATAATATTTTTTATGAAATCTCCTCTACAACACAAAATACAGAAGTAAATTTTATATTTTTGATTTTTCTTTGATTTATAGAATTAATTTAGTGAAAATGTGGGGAAATTCATTTTTAATATTAAAAATTGTCTTAAGCCTTTAAAATTCAATTTCTTAACCTATAGACTTGAGAAAAATATTTAGTTTATTCCTAAGTAATTAGGAGTCAAAATGTGACATTTTTGTGATTTTTAATATTTTGTAATTTTTATTATTTTTTAATCATTAAAATATTAAAAATATGATTAAGAATGAAAATTTTTAGAAAATTCCAATTTTAATTTTTCTAGACTCCTCTGATATCAGAGAGCCCAAAAAACCATTTTGGTGAATTTTTCAAGTGTATTTTAGGTTTTATGAATTTTTTAATTTTAAAAGCGGTCATACAACTTAAATAATTCATTTAATGGGTTAAATTATTTCTAATTGACTTCAAATTTTAATAAGAGGTTCTCTACATTTTAAGTGATAGTGAAGAATTATTTTCAAGTAATTTTGATGTGTGGTTAATCCTAATTAATTAAAACTCAGTTTTGGGTATTTGGGCCAATTAGGGTTTATTCTTAAGGAATTAAACCAAACCATAATTTTCTTAGGTTTCTGCAATTAAGTAAGATACCTCTCCTAATTTTTCTAAATTTTCTAAGTAACATGCTAATTACTGGAATTAAAATGGTAAAAGCAGTCTAAAAAGTTGAAAAATCAATATCTTACCGCGAGAGATGGCCTACGACGCAAATTCAAGAAATGTTCCCCAAGAAAAGGGAAACACAAAAGCCCTATGGTCTCATGCCATGGTGAATTTGTATGCATGCATGGAGAACTAAAATACTAAAATCAGTAAATAATTAATTAAAAATAAAAAACTCATCAAAATAACTTAATTCTTTTTACACATTGTTACTCTACGTTTCACGAAGCGAGAGCGTATTTTTTATTTTATTTTTGTGATTTTCTATTCAAAGATATGAATTTTGAAGTTGGGTAATTAAATAAATCAAAAATACCTTTATTTATCTACTTAAACCGATAGCGCCCCGTCGTCTCGGCGGATCGAAAACCTGTGGCAGAGCTCCCATTTGACACCGCAATCTATTTGGGATGCCACGTGGCCCAGCGATTTACGTCTCATATCTGATGTGATCCTAGTCCATCCGATACACGCGTGATCCGACGGCTGCTGGCCATCGTCTCCGTCTGGTGTGTCCTGAGAGCCGTCTATCGGCATATTTTTTAGGTTATGTGTTTTATTTTGAAAAAGGGTCGCCTAACAGAAATTGTCGGCAAATTTTAGATTTTAAATTTAATTTAAATATGTATATATGGTTTGAAAATGAAGTATTTGATTTTGAAAATGAATTTTAAGATGTGAAATCGAAGCCAGATCTCACATCTAAAGAATAGTTTATATAAACGAGCACCGCATCACAACCCGTGTATCTATCCCAAAAGAATAGACACAGCGATGATGGGGGCTCGGTTAAGCAAACTAGGAGATTCTTGACATCCGTTTGGTCTGCGAACCAATTTTATAAGCGCGACAAATTCCCACACTTAATATAAATGATGTAGGGTTTATATTGCAGTTCTTAAGTTCCCTAAGAACCGACCTATAATTAATTATCTGTGTGATCCCTTAAACTCTCAATCAATAGTGTGTTTGCTCTCAAATTTTAAAGTTGCAATTTTCATTCAATTGGATTTTGGAAATTCCCGATAGGGAATAGCTCGAATTTGGAACAATTATTATCGGGGAGTCAGTAGAGCCAGGAGGCGAATCAGAAGTCTGGCAACTTCCGAACTATCCTGTGTTGTGGTTAAAAATCCTAATATTATCAAATATTTCAATCTTGCCAATTTTAATTAATGGACTTATATTCAATGATAAAATCATGCGCCTTTCAGATGTGAGGGTTTGTGTCGTCTTAAACGGCTAACGAGCCCAGGTCCTAAGACCGGTTAGGGCAATTTATGAACATGGTCTGTCTAGTACCCCAACAAAGAGTTGAGGATTTATGTTGCACTAGGCAAACTACCTCGAAATCTATGGCTTCGTTGTTTAAAAATTCGGAAGGTTTTTGCTGGTAAGACCGGGTTTTGCGTGACGTGTGATAACTTGCCGTCTCAAACTCCTTGTTGTTGCGGAAGTTTAGTTTTAAAAGTCATAAATGGGAGTTGAGAGAAGTGTTTTGGTTTAGAAATCTTAAAATCCAAGTGTTTTAATATTTTAATTAAGCAAATCTTAAAAAGTTGATTATAACGGGCGATTAAGATCCCGCGGTTCCGTCATCCCGGCACCGTTATTTTCATTGAATTCACTTAGTACGAGATGAATTTGCTAAACTTCAGCTGAATGATTCCACACTTTCATTTAGACCGTGAAATCCCGTTATAGCTTGCGTAGGTTACGTCATCGAGGTATTCGCAGATCGTTGACGAGACGTTTTAATTTAGTTGTAATTGTAGTTTGTGTTACGTTTACATGATTAATTTTGAGTTGCTTTATATTTTGAAATATTGTGGCGGTGAATTTTATCTTGCGGTGATTTTTGTTAGTTTTTTTTGGTTTCGGTTTTAGGGACTACCTAAAGGTTTTGGCTTTAAATTACAATAGTTGTTTATCATGTAAGAAGAGTAAAAGTGCATTTGCAATAAAGTAAATTGCAATAAAATAAAAGCGTACTGGAGGGTCTTCCGTCATCCCAGTGACACCCCAAATACATGTTAAGGCATTCAAATATTTCAACAAGTATCAGGTAAAAGCTTAAGGGAAAGGTTTTGGTTGTCACAAATTAAAGTCTAATCACATATTTAGTCGTCTCTATGGCTTGTCTAGGTTTTGTATTTTGGTTTAAGGACGATTTTCTTCATCAAAGAGCAATTAAGTTCGGTTGTTCTTATAAATATCCTATCATATTGAGGAAGTGCTTAAGACGAGTCTTAAACATCTTTTCAATGTGCTGGGATTACAGAAAGTCCGAATGGATTTAATTAATCGGGTGAAGTAATCATCGAGGGTTTAATTAAGTTTTGTTCTTTTACTCGGTGAAGCCAGATGTTTGAATATCATGGATAGTGACAACTTACTTTAATACTGTCAGGAGTTATGATAACCAAAGAGCTTTAAGGGCAAATTGATATTTTAGTGATTTGTGTTTTAATTTAATTTTGATTAATTGATTTAAGTTTGGAATAGTGTTTAAAGTTGTTTTAGATTTATTTTGAATTCTTTATGTCTTAAGTGATGTTATATTTAATTGAATTCAATTTAATTTAATTTAATTTAATTTAATTTGGTTTAATTTTAATTTTAATTTTTATTTTAATTTTTAATTTAATTTTAATTTTATTTTAATTTGATTTTATTTTATTTAATTTAATTTAATTTAATATGTTTTGATTTAATTTAATTTAATTTAATTCTAATTTAATTTAATTTAATTTAATTTTAATTTTAATTTAATTTTAATTTTAATTTAATTTAAATTTTAATTTAATTTTATTTTAATTTTATTTTAATTTTAATTCAATATTTTATTTTTTATGTTTTAAAGATGATTTAATTTAATTATTAAAGTATTAATTTAATTGAAATTTTGATTTAATTTAGTTTGAATATTTTAATTTTAATTTAAATTTAATGATTAAGTCTTTAGTATTTTAATCTTGAGTTTGGATTATCATTTTAATTGGGAATTAAATATTATTGAAGTGATTAATTTAGGGATTCTTAAATTAAAGAACAAATGTCTTCTAAATAATATCCTATTTTAATAATTTCAATTTTTATTAATCTTTAAATTCAATTAATTGATTGATTAGGTTTATTCTTAAAATTGATTGATGGGTTTCTACCCTTTAATTATTTAAATTTCAGTCATCAAATCAGATTAGGATCAAATATTTTCCTCTTTCATTTTATTAAGCCTAAAATTTTAATTAAAGGTTAAAATTTTAATTACCATTTGCCCTTGAGCTTAATAATTCCATAACTCACTAGAAATTGAGATTAAATGAATTTGAAATTTTTATGAAAACTCACTCACATGTCAATTAAGACATTAGAGGAAAAATGTGGTTTTTTTGTATTTAATTTATTTATATAATTATTTGTTGTAGAAAATAGGGATTTTCAAGGAAAATTCAATAAGATGACCAAGGAAAATTTTCTATACCTAAAAAAATTATGGGGCATTCCTAATGACTAGAAGACCATTGGGACTAATTTTGGTGATTTTTTGAATTTGTTATTTATTATAATTATTTTGAATTTTGGAGTATTAATTTATTTAAAAATAAAAATAAAAGGTTGAAAAATGGATTTTATATTTTTCAAAAATCTCTCTACGATACTCGGAGAAACCAAAAAACTAATTTTTATAATTTTCTGATTTTTCTTTGTTTTATTAGAATTATTTTAGTGAAAAGGTTAAAAAATACATTTTTAATATTAAAAATTACATTAAACCTTTAAAATTCAATATCTTATCACAGGAACTTAAGAAAAATATTTGGTTTGTTCCTAAGTGTTTAGAATTCAAATGACATTTTGGTGATTTTTTAATATTTTTGTGATTTTTATTATTTTTTAATTATATGAAATAATAATAAAATCAACTTTTTAAGAAAATTATAATTTTAATTTTCTAAGTTCCTCTGATATCGAAGCTCCAAAACCAATTTTGTGAATTTTGAAAAGTATTTTGTGAGTTATAAATTTTAAAGTTTGATTTCATTCGTAGGGCTTAATTAACCCATTTGATGGGGCCAGCAAGTCCAATTGATCTCGATTTTTTATGTGGTGTTCTCCTATCCATAGAGGATAGTGGAGAATTGTTTTTTTTTTTAATTTAATTTGATGAATGGTTAACCCTAAGTAATTAAAGTTCGATTTAGGTGTTTAAACTGATTAGGGTTGTTGAAAGTGAGTTAATTCAAAAATTATTTTTCCTAGGTCCCTCTGGTCACAAGAAACATCACCAAATTTTCCTAGAATTTATTTCTCAACATGCTAATTATTGGAATTAAAATACTCAAAACGATAATATGAACTTGAGAAAATCAATAACTTCATGGGATGGCCTCGACCTTGGAAAATTTTGGGAATGTTCCCGAGTTCGGGAGGCTTCAAAGCCACGGTTTCATGCCATGGTGAATTTCATATATGCATGGAGAATTAAAATAGTACAGAGAGTAAATAAATCATTAAAAATAAAATACTTAATGAAATTACTTGATTTCTTTTCCACATTATTCTCCTCTGTTCGGCTGACGAGATGATATTTTTATTTTATTTTTAGGAGTTTTTGCACAAAGTTGGATTTTGAAGTAATGGGTATTTAATAAATAAGAAAAATCCTATTTTCCTACTTATCCACGCGGCGCCACGCCATCCTCGAGCGTCTGGCTGCGCCGCGTCATCTCTGCGGTCCCGGCGCCGCCGTCCGGCTCGAGCGCTCCGGGGCCGTGATTCGTGTCTCATTGCTCCGTCGGGCGTCATCTGAGTCGTCCACTCGATACACGCGCGATCCAACGATTCCCGATCATCGTAAAAGACTAAGTGTGAACCGGTGTCCTTGACCTTCTAACCACAATTTCTCGCTCGATTCTCGTAAGTTTTGAGTTCTTATGCTCTATGGATTCATCTTGAAGAGACGAACACATCCATACGGTAAACATGCATTGAAATTGACCCAAACTAAATGGAGAATCTGGAAGCTCGGGAGGAAGAGTGAGTCAGCATTACCTTTGCTCGAGAGAATTGAAGCAGTCTGAGAGTTGTGTCGCGTTCGATTGGGTCCGAAGCAAGCTCCGGATAAAGTCCTTGGCACAATTGAATTGTCTAGGAGTATGATTTCGACAGCCGTCCTTGAAGCTTGGAGGTGGAAGCAATGGGTAGCACAGTGAGGGGGAATTTCTTGAGGAAACTTCTCCTCTTGGTGCAGTGAAGGTGTAGGACCAATCCAATTTGGAGATTGGCTCAACGTGGTGGTGTCTGGTTTTGGGCTTGAATTCAACTCGAGTGGAGCTTACGGAGAGGAAATGGCGGGGGGAATTTCGGTGGGGATCAAGTTCTCTATGTGTAGAGAGTGATGCGGGATGATTTGGCGGGGGTTTCGGTAAGTTTTGGTTAAAGCCACCTCTCATGACGAAGGAGGTGGTGTTTAAATAGGAGAGGGTGGAGGGCCTCCGGGGGTTTAAGGCTTGGGATCGGTACTCCATACGAAGAACGGCCATGGTGTTCAATTGGGTAAGGACACTTCGTAAAGGCGGAATTGAAAAGTTTGGCTCCTCCCGAGTCTCGACCATGGTGTTTTCCGGCGATCAGGCGGCGGCGGCAGCATAAGGTCACCCTCGAGGTCAGTGGGTCGGGGATGGAGGTTTGTGCGAGGCAATTGAGCTTTGCCATGTGTAAAGAGGATGGCTTGAAATGGAAAGGGTAAGGGTTCATTTTGGGCTCAAATTGGTCAACCCATGATTTTGGGTTTGGTTCACCTCCCCATGACCTGGTTTTGGGCTGGGTGAATCAGTTGGGTCAGCTGCCATGGAGTGGTGAAGTCTCCATCCATGGTGAGGTGGCTAAACATGGTTTAGTGTGTGACATGGTTATGGTTAAAAATGCTTAATGAAGGATTAGGAAAGGGGCCCTCCTTTTGCCATTAATGGCTTGGTCACATGTCAAACCTTCCATGGCTTAATATGGCTAGTAAATGGCTTGCTCATGGCTCCATGTGGCTTGGGACGAGCATTCATTTTACATGAAAAAGGGTTTATAAATTTTGCTAATTTAGGGGTGATTTGATGGGATTTGGCATATGGCTTGATTTGGAATTATTCCATCATGGATTTAGAACTTAGGAGATGGTTTTATCAAATGGATGATGAAGTTTGTCATGTGGGCTTTAAGATGGATTTTGGGCTTTTGAAATCATTTTGGATGGGCTTTTAGGAAGGCTTAAGGGAATGGTAGGTTTAAAAATGAATTCATGGATGGGAATTTTGTAGTATTTTGGGCCAAATAATTGTTGGGTTTGGTTTAGGATGTTATGAGTGATTTGAAATGAATTTGGGGTGGTTTGGGTTTTGAATTAGGTTGAATTTGGGTTTCTTTGGTAAATGGGCCAATGTAGGTCAGGTAAATTTAATTTGGGCCAATGTTAGACTAAGGTTGAAATTGATGTAAAATTAATGTTGGGAAATGTTTATGGCAGTGTTTCAGAGAGGTTTCAACTTTGGTTGGGTTTTGATTTTGGGACTTGGGCTTATTTGGGTTAGGTTTGGGTTTAGGTCAAAATTAGGCTTTTTTGGTTTTGGGTTGGATTTGGGTAGGGTTTGGGTCCAAATTTTGGGCAAATTATGTTAGTTTTTGTTTTGGGGATGTTAGGGAAGGTTTTAGAAAAGGTTTGGGAGTCAATTGAGTTGAATTGGTTTGGTTTGTGCTAAGTTTGGGTCTTGAGTCCAAATTGGGCCTTAAGCTCAAAGTGATGGACTGAAATGTCGATCAAATTGGACTTGGATTTGGTCTAGATTGATATTGTGGATATTTAATTGGAGTTTAGAATTGAATTGGACCAAAATTGGGGTCAATTGGGTAGATTTAGTTTGACATTGGGTTCATTTGGGTTAAGAATGGGCTAAATTGGGGTTTTGGTAAAGTGGGCTAAATTGATAGATGGATCATGGTGTAGTTGGACAAAATGAAATTGAGAATATTTGGGATTTTCTAGAATTTTCTGGGAATTGTCTGAATTTTTGGATTTTAAGGTCAGGGTATTTTGGGTATTTGGAGGGTATTGGGGGGTATTTTGGAATTTTTGGTATTTTTTGGCTGGATAGATCCATTTGGTGGATGGAAATGTTTAGGAATGGTTTTGGGGAATTTTGGGTAATTTAGATGATTTTGCAAATTTTGGGTGGATTCAAGGGGCATTCGGTAGGTTTGGTGGAAGTAGGGCCGAGATACTGAGACCAAAAATTGAAATTTTGAAAAAGAAGATTAATCGAATATGAGTGAAATGGAAGCACTTTGGTTGAGCCATGAAGTCATATTAAGCATATGAGCCATGAGAGGACTCATTTGAAGAGGCATTCTTCTTGTTGTTCTAACCCTCTTAGCGGGGGCTAAGGGTTAAAGGTCCATCCATGAATTACTTACATGAGTCAAGGAGTCAAGTTGGGTATGGGTGTGGTTTTAGGATTTGGATTGTGTGTGTGAGTGTAGAAGTATGAGTGTAGTGAGTGTGTAAGTCGAGCCTTCACGGACGAGCCACGGGGGTTGTCCCCCAAGGACGAGAGTCCTATAGGGAACTCATCCTTTAAACCTTCACATTTGATTTCAACCCTCTAGGTCGATTAGGGTCCTACAATCAAGCTTGTGGGGGTTTTAGGAGGCAAGAAGTGGTTCAGTTTCGAAGGGGTGGGTCCCGATTCTAGTCCTCTAGGATAGTCAAAGGAAAAGCCAAAGGCTAGATCCTAAGCACTAAAGAAGGAAGAGAAGACCTCATCAAAAATGAGGTCAACACCATCCACACTAAAACCCTAAGATCTCTCTCATTTCTCCACGGAAATTTCGTGATTTCTTATGTCTGTGGATTCGTCTTAACTCGAATACGCACATTTATATGGCTAACATGCTATGAAATTGAACGAACAAAATGGAGAACTCACGAAGCTCGGGAGGAAGAGAACCATACCTTTATTCTGAAGTGAAGCTTCAATCAGAGAGTTGTGGCACCTTCAATTGAACCCGAGGAAGCTCCGGATGAAGACTTTGGCTGCGAGTGTCCGGGTATGAAAGTGACCGGGGCCGATTTCAAAGCTTGGCGGAGTAGGGAGAATGGGCTGGCTTTGGTGAGGGGCTTTGCGGGAGCTTCTTCTCTTTGTACGGTGAGTGTAGGGCTGCTCAATTTGGAGTTTGGTTCACTGTGGAGAAGTTTCCTGGTTTTGGAAATTGAGCTCTGTTAATGGAGGTTAGGGGAGGGAAGCAGTGGGAATTGAGTTCTCTATGTTGAGTGAAGAGTTTGGAGTGGATCGGGCAAAGTTTTGTTAAGGTCCAGTGCATCAACCCTTTTGGCCGTGAGGGAGGTGGGTTCAATAGCCATGTCCATGGCTGGTTTGGTGAGTTTGGAGGCTGGGAGTTCTTGCCCTGGGGAGGAGAAGAAGAGCTCTAATGGCCATTGGGCTTGAGACTGACTCGACAAGTGAGTTTTGAATTTTGAATTGAAATGAGGCTCTCGGCTTGGTGTTTTCGAGCGGCAGGGTGGTGGTTTAGCCTGATCTGGCTCGGTGGGGTTAGGGGTGGAATTTGGTGAGTTCGGTGAGGCTTGACATGTGTAAAGGATTTTGATTTAGGTGGTAAGAGGGAAGGGTCATTTGAGCCTAATTTGGATGTGGAAATAGGTTGGGTTCACCCTCCAAAAGAGTTTGATTTGGTGAAATGAATCATTTGGCTCAGCTGACTTAGGTGGAGAAGTCTCTATCCCAAGAATTTTGATTAAGCATGGGTTAGAGTGTGAAAGAAAAGGGGTTAAAAAGGCTTAAGAAGGAGTTTGGAAATGGGTTCCCTCTCTAGCCATAAATGGTTTGGTGATGAAGGAAGTGGCTTCAAGGCTTGCATATGGCTTATGCATAGCTCCATGGCTCCATGTGGCTTGGGGTAAGCAGTCCAATTACATGAAAAAGGGTTTTGAATTTTTGGACATTTTGATGGAAAATTTTCATGGGGCCACATTTGGTTTGTTTAAATGATGAAATAAAACTTAGGGGTGATTTTATCAAATGGATGACTAATGAAGATGTCATATGGGTTTTGAAATAGGTTTTGGGCCTTTGAAATTGTTTTGGATGGGCTTTTAAAGTGTCTTAAAAAGGTGGGCTTTTAGGTTTTAAAACAAGTTAGTGGATGAAATTTTTGTAAAATATTGTGGCAAATAAATGTTGGGTTTAGTTTAGGGATGTGTCATGAGAATTTTAGAAAAGGTTTGGGGTGATTTTGAGTTGAATTGGGTTTAATTTGGGTCTTTTTAGTAATAGGGCCAAAGTGGATCAAATTGGGCTAACTTGGGTTAAGGTTGGGCCAATGTTGGGTTTGATGTAAATTTAATGTTGAAAATGTTTATGGGAGAATAACAAAGACTTTTCAATTTTGGTTGGGCTTTGATTATGGGATTTGGGCCTATTTGGGTTCATGATTGGTTTAGGCCAAATTGGGGTTTTTGATTTGGGTTAGGTTTGGGTGGAGTTTAGTTTCAAATTTGGGGCAAATCATGTTAGTGTTTTTTTTGTGGGGATGTTAGGAAGGTTTAGGAAAAGATTTGGGGTTAATTGGAGTTGAGTTGGGTTGGTTTGGGCTAAGTTTAAGTCATGGGCCAAAATTTGGCTTTAAGCTTCAAATTTAAATTGGATCCACATGTTTGTCAAATTGGGCTGTATTTGGTCTAAATTAATATTGGGGATATTAAATTGAAGCTTAAGATTGAATTGGATGAAAATTAAGGTCAATTGGAGTAGTTTGGTTGGGCATTGGGCTCTCTTAGGTTAAAAATAGGTCAAATTGGGGTTTTGGTAAACGTGGGCTAAATCAACAAAATTGGCTTATGTTGTAGTTGAGCAAAATGAAATTAGGAATATTTAGGATTTTTTGGAATTTTTTAGGAATTTTTGATTTTTAAGAATTTTTGGGTTAAAGGGTATTTTGGGTATTTGGAGGTTATTGGGGGGTATTTTAAAAATTTTGGTATATTTGACCGAGGATGATCCAATTTGAGTAGTGGGAAATGTTTATAGCGATTTTGAGGAGTTTTGGGTAATTTAGGCAATTTTACTTGAGAATTTGGGCAATTTCGAAATTTGGTAGATTTGGTGGGTTTAGGGTCCGGGGGTGAAATTTAAAATTTTAGAAAATTGAAGGTTGATCAAAGTGTGAGTGAAATGAAATCACTTTGGTTGAGCCATGAAGCCATGTTAAGCTCACAAGAGCCATGAGAGGACTTCATTTAGGCATTCACTTTGTTGTTCCTAACCCTCTTAGCAAGCGGCTTAGGGTTAAGGTTCATCCATATGAATTACCTACATGAGTTAGGGAATTAAATTAGGTAAGAATAATTTTAGGGTTGAAATGTGTGTGAGAGTGTAGAGTGTGTGTGATCGGCTTC
Organism: Papilionanthe hookeriana x Papilionanthe teres; assembly: GCA_022702705.1. NCBI lineage: Eukaryota > Viridiplantae > Streptophyta > Magnoliopsida > Asparagales > Orchidaceae > Papilionanthe > Papilionanthe hookeriana x Papilionanthe teres. The sequence continues at coordinate 31,573,925 of CM040431.1, forward strand.
TCACCGGGCTGAGACCATTTAGGGGTAGTCCCTGAGCCCATGGGGAGTCGCATGAGAGCTTCATCCTTTAAACCTCCATATATTGATTTTAACCCTCCAGTGGTTTAGGGTTCTGATCAAACATGTGGGGTTTGAATGGAGTCGAAGTGGTTTGAGTTTCTAAGTGATGGTGGGTTCCATTTCTAGTCCTCTAGGATAGTCGAAAGGGAAAACCTATGGCTAGATCTAAAGTCTTAAGGAGAGAAGAAAGACCTCACCAAAAATGAGATTCGACAAATGGACCCCAATAAGTGTGGTGTGCTAACCCAGAGCACATCGCGTGTAAGTGTTGACAGGGATCAACAAACCAACACGGACATCCAGTGACACACTTACAGACGTAGAAAATTTCCGCTGGGAGTATCGAGTATATCTCAAGATGAAGATTCTTGAACTCTCGATGGGAAAAGGGGTGGATTCCAAATCACAAGACACAGGGAGATTTGATTTTAAATTCATTTTTTCAAGTTTCAATTTCAAGTTTTTTTAATTTGGAAGTATGAGTTTAGATTTAATCAGAGTTCCTATTCCGATTGAAGTTCGATTTAAGATTAATTTCAATGTAGATCTCGTTAAGATTTAGAATTTGGGATGAGAATTGGAGCCTAGGTTCCAACTTCGGGATTGTAAAGAAGATTGGAGATTTAGGCTCCCGGCCTCGAAGATTGAAAGACTAGAATTTAGGCTCTAGCCTCGAAATTTGAAGAGAGCTAGAAGTTAGGCTCTAGCCTCGAGGGTGAAAAAGAACTAGAAGTTAGGCTCTAATCTCGAAGAATTGAAAGGCTAGAAGTTAGGCTACAGCACCGGGAAGAGAAGCTTGGAAGTTAGGCTCCGGCCTCGAAAGTTTGAATGAGAACTAGAAGTTAGGCTCTAGCCTCAAGAGAGCTGGAAGTTAGGCTCCGAAGCCTTGAAAGTTTGAATGAGAACTAGAAGTTGACTCTAGCCTCGAAAGGGAACTAGAAGTTGAAACCAACCTGCGAAAGTTTGAGTTATGAGGACTAGAAGTTAGTCTCTAGCCTCGAAAAGAGCTGGAAATTAGGCTCGGCCTCGAAAGTTTGGGTGAGGACTAGAAGTTAGGCTCTAGCCTCGAAGAGAGCGGAAGTTAGGCTCCGGCCTCAAAAGTTTGAAAGAGGACTAGAGACAGAGCTCTAGCCTCGAAGAAGCTTGGAAGTTAGGCTCAACCTCGAAAGTTTGGATAGAAATTTAGAAGTTAGGCTCTAGCCTGAAGAGAGCTGGAAGTTAGGCTCCGGCCTCGAAGTTTGAAAGAGGACTAGAAGTTAGGCTCTAGCTCGAAGAAGGCGAAAGTTAAGCTCCGGCCTTGAAAAGGTGATACGTATAAGGGACTACAGTCCATTGCCATCGAACCAAATAGAACGAAGTTCGTGGCTCCGTGTAAATAGAGCTAGTTGATCCTCTAAGACGCGGGAAAGAAGAGAATTGAAGGAGAGTACATTAAGTGTACCCAGTAGAAAAGACTCGACTTAGCGATAGGTCGAGAAAAATATTTGAATTACGAAGAGTTTCAAACGGATTTCGATTTCAGAATAATCCAAAGGATTCATATTGAAATTGTTGAGATTTAGATTCATTTCGTTTGTTTTGTTGATTCGAATTTCATTTTTTTTAATTAGAGTTCGTGTTCATTTGCAGTTTGTTTTGACATTTAGATTCTTAAAAAGAGTTCTTATTCATTTTCTTTCTCTCTCCCTTTTTTTCGTCTTCATTTTCTTTTTTTTTCTTTTCCACTTTCTTTTTATCCTCATTCATTTTTTTTATTCTCTTTTCTTTCCGTTCTTTGTTCAAAGTTCATTTAACTTAATGGCGTTTCCAAGTCAATTTGCCTGAAAAGAGGTGAATGCAAAACATGACATAATTCGTTTCCATTTCAATTTGTTGAAAATACATCACATAGTCGATCCAAACATGATGATATCTTCTTTAAAAATTAGGTATCTCATATAATCCACATAAATCCAAAATGGATTGTGTAAGATTCATGTTGATTCTTCCAAAAGCATCTCCAAAATCATGTCTGAATCGCCAGATACATGGACGGTAACATCACCTTCCAAGCCACCACCCAGCGGGAATGTTGTGCGGATGTGCATTGGAGGTGTCTTATCTCCATTAGCTCACGGCTCGTAGAGGCTCGGAGACTCTCTAACTCTGGATCTCGGCGAAAGTGGAAAGGCATTTTGTCGTGCCATCCCTCTGAAAGTGACGGAGATCCGTTCCCGCAGGCACTCTGGGATGCAATGTTTTGCTATGTCGGCTCCGTTTCCTTTAACACGGGACGGAACCTACCGGTATGCGTACCTCCGGCCCTCGGAATTCACCGGGGCTGCTATCCGGAGGTCGGATACGAACGAGATGTTACCTTTGGTTGACGAACCTTGTCTGGGTCGACGAAGTCATGATGATCTATGTGTGGTGGTATGCGGTCGCCCTCCTTTGTATATGTTAATGATCTGTTGTTGGGTATGCAATATGCGGGCAATACCTCCATGTTACCATCCTTTTACCATTCTCTTGATAATTCTTGGCATCGGATCCGCCTCACTACGACGGAGTATCCCTCGTGGATTTCCCTTTCTATCCTCGGTGAAGTTGTAGCAACACTCGCCTTTGAATCGTAACTCTTCCTTTTCCTCTCATCCACTTTCGAGGTTCTGGGTAGGTCTTTTCTCTTAAACGACCGGCTCGACCCACTTTTACGAGAAGCTGATGACACGATACAATTCTTCTTGTTCATAAGCCCGGGGAACACATCCGTATGCAGCTCGAGGCCCTCAAAGATATTGATTCTCCTACCTCGGATTCTTTCAAATATTCAAAGTTTTCTTCTCAACATTACTGCATCCTCTCCGGCTCGTATTCAATTCTCCGTAATCGGCGAGCCTAGTGATGTCTTAGGGGAATTTATGGATTCGGCAAGCACACTCTCATGTCTTGGCTCCTCGGGGATAATCTCTGTCGGGACATCCTCCGGGGTTGCTTCATAACAAGACTCATCGAGCTTGGTACATGTTGCTTGGCGTCGAGTGCGATTCTATTGCTCTTTTTAGAGTTTCTTTCATCATTTACCAACATTTCTTGGAATTTCTTTCATCCTTCACATATTCTTGGAATTGACTTTCTCTTTTCGGATTTCTGACGAAGCCGATTTCTTCGGAGTATTTGCATTGATGGTAATGCTTGTCTCTTTTTTTATCCGGCGCAGCTTGGTCAGCATCTTGTGTATGCGACGGTTCTTGTTTCTTCGTTGAATAGGGGTGAGTAGCTCTCCTTACTTCTTAAATTTAAATTGGGCGTGGCGGCGGCAAACTGCCCTCTGTGCCGACAACCACGAGATTTTATTTTCTTCTCCGTTGCCTTGAGCGGCTTTTGCTTTTCTTTTCTTTCTAGTAGACGGCTAACTTGGTCACCCCAGAGATTTCATGTTGTATAGGCTCGCAGACTCTTCCCGATCAATCGGAGTCAATCCGGTTTCTTCATATTGCTAGCCGGGCGGTGTGAAATCGGAGTCGATCTCGATGCGGCTCCATCCCTCACCCTCTTTTCATCAAGTGCTAGACTCAAGCCATTTTAAAGTTCGAACCAACCGCCGTTTGACATTTCCACAGTGAAAAGCAAAGGAAAGGATCGAAATTTGTACTAAGAGCAAGAAAAATAAGAAAACATTTATTAATGAAAAATTTTTATTTATTTCTTTTAAATTTTAAAGAAAGTAGGAAGGGATGAGGAAGATCGAGATGAATTGATTTAAAGGAAAGATCAACATTTTATTATTACGACTTCACATGTTTTCTTTAACACATTTTTGTTAATGATTTTTTTTCATCCATTTTTATTTTGGGTTCGGACCCGATCCTGAGAATGATTACTACTTTACCGTGTTTCTAGAATGAGACTCCGGTTTTAAAGTCCATCCTTTGAAACATTAGGTTGTGTAATATTTCTTCAAATATCATCCATTAATTGGAAGCATAGGTCGTTCTCCATGGCCCCGATTCACGAGTTGGTAGGAACCTCGAGTAGGCTTGTCTTGTGCAACGACACTTCTTAAGTCGATTGAAATTTACCTCCTATCTTGCGGTGTCTGAGAATAGGACTCTTAATTAAAACCAAGTCCGCAGGCTTTGAACGTCCTCGGGCGGACCGGTTTATCATGGGCCTAGATCATCTTGGCTTGATTCCAAATTCGTTGTCTTTGAAAGTGCTTCCTTCAACTTTCCAATTCTTCTAGTCATAATTTGGCATTTTCTTCGTAGTGATCTTGTTTGCAACCACAATTGATGAGGAAGCTATACCTCCAGGTAAACGGCCTCGGACCCGTACCTTTAGAGCATAGGGCGTAGGCGAGTAGGAGTTACGAAGTCGTTACGTAGGCCGAAATAAGGCTTCTAACAGCTTCTCGTGCCAATTTCTCTTGTTGTCGTCCAAAGTTTTCATTAGGATTTGGACGAGAGATTTATTAAAAGCTTCGGCCAAAGCATTCGCTCTTGGGTAGTAGATCGTCGAATAGAGCCAGTCGATCCTGTGCCTTCTGACAAAGGTATTGATCTTCGTACTTCGAACGCGGACCCATTATCAGATAATCTTGCGCGGCACCGAAATGGCCAAGCGACTTGATTCTTGAAGAATTATAGCACGAGGTGTGCCTTCACTTCTACGAGTCTTTGTACCTTTGATTCCAAAAAGTATCTGTAAATGCCAAAGAATAAAGTGATGTCCCCTTGAAGAGATGATTACATCGGACCCGCGATACGTGCCCCACTCAGCTTGACGAGACGCGATTGTCGGACGTAGCACATTTGGAGGTTGATGTAGAACCACTCCATGCACTTAGCCTTTGGTGACAACTCTTTGTAACTTTCATGTAGTCGGTCATCATTGAGGGCCGGTAGTACTAGTCTTTTAATCTTTATTTTCATTTCAGACTGTTGATGAGCGCCACAAAGTGCGGGTGTACCTCTTTAACAATCTCACTAGCCTCGGGCCTCGCTCGGGCACCTTAGCCACATCGATCGAAGACCTTCGTATAATGTATTGTTTATTAATCAAATACGGGAGTTCTTTTCTTGATCGATGAACGAATGACTTATCGTCGGTAGGTTTCTGTTGGAGTATTCTGAGCGGTTAGCCTTGATCTTAAAATTTCTTTCTTACCACAATTGATTCTTCTTCTTTTTCGACTTGTGTATCGTGTCCATGTCGAGGCTGAGAGAACGACGTCCACTGACTGACACTTGGCTTGATTAAATCCTATGACGGGCGAGTCGTTCTGAGGCGAGGTATGCGCATACCTTGAGAGCATTTTCTCTTACGGAATCTTGTAGATCGTTACATTCGGAATCTGCTCTGACAATTTCATTGCATGCGAAAATCTTGCTCGAGTCTTGGCTTCGGGTACGTGCTTGTCGGCAAGCCCAGTTGAATGATTAAGCGAGAATCCCGAAGTAGATGTTGATGTTTGTTATCCACACATTACGAATGGTTAATTCTAGTCCGGTTATGAGAGCTTCGTATTCGGCCTCGTTGTTCGTACATGGTTCCGTTAGATGGTAGCAGTATCTTAACATTCCCCGTTCGAGTGTTATAAATATTAATTACGATTCTTGCCTTCTGAGCACTATCATTTTTACAATTCTTTGTCTTTACGTATTTTGAAGATGTTCGGTCGAAGTACGGCTCCCGGCTCTTGATCGTCGAGTTTTGACTCATTATCTGCTCATCGAGTCATCGTTGAGAGGCAGTGCTGCGGGTAAAAGGGTGTGATGCGGGGAAGTCTCGCTAGTACTTGCCTTTACGACAGCACGAAGTGGAATGAAAGTTATATCGAATTGCGATAGTATCATGTCGACCACGGCATCTGTAGGAAGCGTCGGGCGTGTCATTAAGTGTTGCAACGGATTAAACTTCAAGATGAGTTGACCTTATGAAAGCATGTAGTGCTGAGCTTTTGAGCGGCGAAGATCAGGGCTAAACAATGCTTCCCAATCGAAGTACTATCTCCATCGGGAGATAGACGATGGCTCGAATTGGCGAGCATTTTCTCTTCCCTCGTCATTGACACAGGCTAGCGGGGGCTCAAGGGGGTCGTCTAAAGCCGCGGTATAAAGTATTAACGGTCGACCTGAGGCCATTGCTAAAACGGGAGGTGTCATTAAAAGCTGTTTAATGTCCTCGAAGGCCCGGCATTTCTCTTCCCCAACCGAATTCGGCATCCTTTTTAACCAAAGGCGAGAAAATCGACACCTACGACAAATTTGAGATAAAGCGTTGAAGATATGCCAACTTCCTTGAAAGGATCGTAGTTGTTTGAAGTTTTGGGAGGAGGCATTTCTAAGTAGCTTGATCTTCTCGGATCGATTTGATTCCACAATCTCGGACAAAAAATCCTAAGAATTTCCCGGAAGGCGACGCCGGGGCTCATTTCGGGATTCATCTTAAGGTTAAATTGTCTTAATCGCTCGAAAACAATTCTCAAATCATACAAGTGATCTTCCCTTAGTTTGCTTTTGATGACCACATCATCCACGTAGCACTCGACTTGGTTGACTATGAGATCATCAAAAATCCTCGTCATAGCTTTTTGGTATGTTGCTCCTACGTTCTTCAACCTAAAAGGCATTACTATGTAGCAGTATATTACGATCGGCATTACGAAGGCTGTGATCTTCTAAATCTTCGATTACCATTTTATTTGATTGTATCTGAAGATCCATCCATGAAAGAGAATATTTCATGTGTTTAAGTAATGTCGATTATCGGATTGCAGGAATTGGTAGTGGGAATTCATCCTTTGGACATGCTTTGTTCAAATCTCGTCACCTGATTCGATCTTGTCCATTCTTCTTTTCGGCCCGGTACCCGTTGGCTAACCAGAAGTCGGGTATTGTTATTCACGAAGCGGAAATTTAGCGTCACATTAGCTTCTTAACTTCGGCTATTACTTGTTGTTCAATCTCTAGAAGCATTCTTCTGGAAGCTTACTGTGGAACGACGGTGGGATCCTCCTAACATGAGCTGCCACCTCAGGAGCTAATCCTGTCATTTCGTCGTAACTCAGTAAACGGTCCTTGAATTCCATTAGTAACTTAACCATGTTTTTGGAGTCTTCTTTTATTGTGAGGATCTAACAAAGGTCAGCTGGGGCTCTTATTTGATACCTAAGTTAACTTCCATTAACTGCGTCTATTGTAGATTTAATTTCTTCTTCAAATTCTAGCGGAGCATTTCAGGTAGTAGATCCTCGAGGTCTTAAAGCTTTAAACGAGACTTAATTAGGCTTGCGAGTGACAACGAAGCAAAATCCCGTATCATCAGCCCCGATCCTATTGTGCCGAATTCAAGACCATGCTTTGAATTGGGAGACGGCCAAGCATTGTTCCATAATTTTTCAAAGTGTTGTGATTGACCTTTTGTCCTCATCGAGGTAAGATACCGCGTTGAATTAAATTTTGAACACGGGGAGAACTCCTCAAAAGGCGGTTCCATTAATTCGAAAGATGTAACATCTTTAAATTGTACATCATTTTCGAGTTTGGAAGAAGAAGCACCACGGTAGAATTTGATCGGTTTAGTACTGCCACCATGTACCTCCTTGACCACCATACCCTTGACTTTATTAGAATGGATCGGGGTCAGGGTCATAGTATGTACATAATGGTTAATCTTCTCGTACATTGATTTGTATTCTTCATTCTTTTCGTCTTCGAGAGAGATCTTGAGCTGTGGTTTCTTCGACTTATCGCCGCTTCTTCTTTCTTGATTTCTTCTTGCTTTGGAATTGCTCTCCCAATCGCGTCGATGACCGGTTTTAACTACCTGTCCGTATTCTAACGTCCTCGCCCCCGACCTCGTCCCCGACCTCGACCTCGGGTGTGAGTTTTGGAGAAACCTTCACCATCTCGTCGTAGGGGAGTGGTGAGTAACTGTTGAACTAGAATTTCAGGCTCTTCGTCGTCTCGAACTTCTTTTGCTTCATTTGGTATGGTATTTCTGGAGAAGATTATTTTCTTCAGAGGCACGTAGTAGGCTGCATCTTCGTAAATTCCGATCTCGTGTACGGAGAATGGTTGCAAGTTACGCTTAATACATTGTTCTCCTCCTTCGTAATACTTTATGCATTGGTGCAGAGACGACGGTACCATCCAGTTTTCATGGATCCATGGCCGACCCGGTAGAGCATTGAACGATGTCTCGGAATCAATTATATGGAATTTGTGGTTGTCTTTGCTAAGTCACGGTCTTCATTAATAGTGTAATCGATCCCGAGCTCTTTCTCCTTTCGATTGAACCCTCTTAATAACATCTTGTCTACTTCGAGCTCGCGAGCATCGAATTCAAAATATCTTAACGTCAGAAAATTCATTATGTTGATTGATGCTCTCGGATGACAACACTACGGGAAGCGTAAACTTTCCAATAGTAGTAGAAGTAGCCTAGCAATTTCTATTGTGATCGAGTGTTCCGGTAATAGATCATTGTTCGTGAAGGTAACATCTCAACGTTCTTTTAATAAAGCGAAAACTCGTCGAAGGAATTACCGGCCATTTGAGCTAAGCAAATTTTTGGATCGAAGTAAAGCCTTGATCGAGTTTCCCTCATCTCCTTGAAGGGATCGGGCGTCGTAGATGCTTAGTTTAGGCTGGTAAGCTTCTAAGATGGGCTAGCACGTTATAATCCACTTTATTGAGGCTCTTCGAGTTTCTTCCCGAATGGGCGATTCTTCTGCGGGGTTGGCTCTTCTGAGCAACCACACCTTTCCTTTATCCTTTGGATACATTCTCGGAGGTGAACTTTTCCACTTCTTAGATTGACTTCGGATACTTGTTTTGAATCTGGTGGTGAATCTCTGGGGTGTCTCCTCTTGAATCGAACTGTGGCTCTTACGGGTGCTCGGAATCTGATAACTCTAATTCTATCACGATTGGAGCTCCTCGAAATTCACAAATAGACTCGTTGCTTGTTGAGCTTTCGTAGCCAACTTTGCAGAGCTCTTCTCCTTCGTCGTGGTCATCGAGGGTTCGGTATGATTTGAGAATCATTTATCATGTGGAATAGAGATCCGGATTAGGTTGGTTGTCGATAGTTACATAATCGTTGAAAGCGTAAGCTGAGCGAACACCAAACTCTTATCATTATAAGATCTCGGCAGGGCGAGCAAATAATTATAGGGATCGAGGTCCGAGGGATTTCTCCCAATTGGAAAGCAACCATCCTAAGATCGCCGGCCACAGTCTCACCCTTCGAAGCCTCGATTTTCTTTTCTTCTATGATCTTCTCCTCCTTGGGCGGTTCTTCAATTGCGAGTGATAGTGCGGACGTGAGGCTTTGAACTTTAGTTGAAGCACCAAAGTGGCTGGATGTGACCCAAAAGTTTCTTAGAGAATTTGTCCGAGACGGTACTCATCCATCATCGGTCGTATATGGGTCTATCGGAACAATAGGATCGGTGAAATAGTGGCAAAGGAACCTCGTTTTGCGGTTCCTTCATGTATTCCTTCGGGATCGTTATGTTTCCCCCTTCGGAGATTCTTGAAGCCAATTCTTAAAGGTGAAAGGTCTTCGATCTTGTCTCCGGCATCTATGGGCGGGACGGTAGTTCGAATGATCCTTCTTGTTGACTATGGCCTCTGGGCTCTGGCAAGTTTGAAAATCGGGCGTCTTCATCAAAGCTTGCAAAACATTTTAGCCTTGCTTCGGTTTGAAATATTCCTTGTTCGAAGTTCCTTCGGGGACGTGATGAACGAGGTAGTGGTTGATCATCTTGCCATGGGCGATAGCTCGGTCGGCGGTGATATGTCTTGAGGTTGGCGATAAATCGTTGTGGTTATTGGTAAAGTGCTGTTGCGGTGGTTGATAACTAGGCTGTGGTACACTCGACCGTATTTGCCTTTGGTTTTCTTTCCTTATCAGTGCGCGACAATCCGGGATTTCTTTTCGAGATGCTTTCACGGGCTTCGTTTTATCAGTCTTATCGATGAAACTTAAGTTGCTTTGCCTCCTCTTGCAAGCTCCCGGCCTTGCTAAGCAACTTCTCGAAAGTCTTTAGTGTAAATCCTTTAGGAAGCGCTATTGAGCCTCGAATACTCTTAGCGGGATACGGAAGCTGCATGCGATTTCTGAGCGTGGTTCACACTCTATACTTAAATTCCTCATCGAAGTATGTAGTCCACTAAAGTTTCGTTCGGTTTACATTTGCTCCACCACTAGATCACCGATAGTGATGTGTTCTTTGAGCCCCGACAAACCGCTTAACAAAGAGGTTTTCCAATTCGAAAAGGTCTTGACTAAACCATTCAGAAGTTACACGCTACCAATCGAAGGCAATCCACGACAAGCTGACGACGGGCGCGGAAGGTAAGCATCACTTCCTTTGGCATTGCGGCAACTAGCACGAAAATGTGTGACATGCTGCCGGGGGTTTCCCATACCATCAAAAGTCTTGAATAGAGGTGGTACGAAGCCTTTCGGGTATTGGACAGCATCAGATTCTTAGGAGTAAGGTCTACGTCGGAATAGACATCTTGCTCTTAAGGCGTATAAGGCTTCTCGCACATGTTGTTCCACCATGTTGTTGATATCCTTCTGGAATCATGCTTTGTGCGAATCCTTCTTGGTACATTCATCTCCGTTGACGGATGCTTGATCTCTTTCCCTCGAAATCCTGATGTGAATGACCCGAGTGTTCCTTCGTGGTTAGGCGGCTGCGGGAGTGGCTAAAGCGACCGGCCATCTCTTCCATCCTCTTTGCCATCAGAAATCCTTATCATCTTTCTCTTGAAGACGTGCTCTCATTGCTTACGGTTCATCTTTTGAAGTGATTGAACTCCTTGCAGGGCGACGACGCTCGGGTCTCGACCATATTGATATCTACATACTCGTCGTCCATGAACTCGATGAATCTACTTCATTTTCTAATTTTTCTCCTCTTTCTTTTGTAACCATCGGATGTACGTCCTTGGCTTTCCTATGGCATCCTCTGGTGGCCTCTTCCGGACGGTCTCGCGGTAATCGCGTGATGATTGTTGAATTTCTTTATCGGGAGTTTCTTTTAATGCGGTGGCGCTTCCTTCGATTCGGCTCTCGACGAGGCTTTTCTTCTCGGGACGTTGTGTCGGTATCGGCTCAGCGATAATGAGTCTCCACACCATCCTTCTTGGCGAAGGCCTAGGACCGGACGGTCACATTTGGCTACATGCGCTGGTAGGTGGTGTCCTCCACAATATGGTGACCCGGTAACAACGAGTGAACTAGCTCGCATCTTCTTTCTTGGTTTCTCTATAATAGTGACGGGCTCATCCTGAGACTTGGATTTCTACCTTCCCCTTCGAGTTTAGCGGGGAGCGGGGTAGGTGCGGAGATGACTAGGCTGGTGGGGGTAGAGACAACGGTCCTCCTACAGAACAACGGTACTTCTTTCAAATTTGGAACCCTTTGCGGGGAGGGAACTCTTGAGTCGATTTCGGGTTAAGCTTAATTACGGGCTCCTCGGTTTCAGAAGCACTTGTTCATTAGGGTGAACGGAGTAACATATGCGAACTTAACGTACGTATTGTCGAATCCTTGTCGAAACGAATGATCTCATTGTCGGGCGGCTCATCTTTGTAGACGGCTAAGTCTAGTCCAGGCAGTGAAGGGAGAAAATTAACTTTGGTGCGGACATTTTCTGCGGGGTAAAATTCGATTGTCGGTCCCGAATTATACTTCCTTTTGTCGCAATGCCCAGGACAAAGAAAAAAGAAGAGTCCGTTACATTTTCGTTTATCTTGGTGTATTTATGATTTTTTAAAAGAGTTTGTTTATTAGAGGTTGTTTATTAGAGGATTTGTTTGTTATGGACAAAATGATTAAAGGAGGAAGGTTATAGAAAAGGTAAAAGATCCGATTCAGAATTGGAAAGGAAGAGAAAGTCTCGTAAGACTTCTCGGCTGAAAAGAGCAGATACTGAGCCCAGCACACGAAGTCCGCCCCACCTCGAAAGAGGCGAAAAGTTTCGGAGACATGTTTAGGGGTGTCTAAATAGTGGCTCCCGGGGAATCCAAAGGAGTTGACTATACCCATTCAAGACGGAATTGAACGTGGTATGCCTTGAGAGAATGGTAGTTTGGTCCCTGAGAATTTAATGGACTCCTTCACGGATTTATGAAAGCCAGAAAACCATCGAGTTAAAATGGAGAGAAGGAACTTCTTCCCAGTAGGAGTCGCCGAGAAATTGTTGATATATTTATAGGTTGTGTGTTTTGAAAGGGTCGCTACGAAGTTGTGGCCAATTTTTAAATTTAATTTAAATTTAAATATATATATATAGTTTTAGAAAGAAGCGATTTGATTTTTGAAAATAATTTTTAAGTTTGAAAATTTTAACATATGAAATCAGGAAATCGATCTGTTTATCCGATAGTTTATATAAACGAGCACCACATCACAAATCGTGTATCTATCCGAAGGATAGACACCTTTGCTTGATGATGGGGCTCGATTAAATAAACTAGAAGATTTGTGACATCCATTTGGTGCAACGAGCCAATTTTATAAGCAGAACGAGTTCCCCTGTTTAATATAGGAATTAAAACGGGTTTATATTTGAGGTTCTTAAAGTTCACATAAGGGCGAGCCCTATAGTTAATTACATCTTAAATGTACGAAGACACTTAGAAAACTCTCGATAATGATCGGTGGTTTTCTTTATCAGAGACTGAAGTTTAAGGTTTTTAAATAATTAGACTTTGGAAATTTCAATAGTGAATAGCGCAAATTTGGAACAATTTATTTTAAGAATCAAAAGGAAGAGACGTAGGGGATGTCACGGACCCAAAGTGAACTTCGGTGACTTCCCAACTACATTATGATTTGGATTTAATTTGAGAATTTATTTAATGTTGTAATCCTGCTAATTTTAGTTAATTAGGACTTATATTTATATGACATAATCCTGCAAATAGCCTCGAAGATACCGAGGTTTATGTCGTACCAAATGACTACCTCGGAAGGTCTAAGACCGGTTAGGGCTTAATTTACATAACATGATTATGCAAATGACTAACGAAGAGTTGAGGATTTATTTTGCACTAAACGAAGGCTACCTCGAAATCCTATGGCTTTGTTATTTAATTCTAAGAAAGGTTTTGTTGATGTAGATTCCGATTTCTTGACGAAGATGGTCGTCTTTGTCCACTATGCTCCTAGCTCCATCTTGTTGCGAGGAGGTTTAGTTTTAGAAAGTGAAAATCAGGTGATGAGAGAAGTGTTTTGGTTTAAGAGAAATTTTAAAGTTCGGAAATATTTTTAATGTTTTAATTAAAACAAATCTTAAAGTTGGTTAAACGAAATAGGTGCAAAGATCGGTCAGTCATCCAACCGTTATTTTCATCGGATTCACTTAATTAGATGAATTTGCTAAACTTCAACTGAATGAGTTCCACACTTTCATTTAGACCGTGGGAAATCCCAAATTGCTTGTAGCGTGGGTTACATCATCAGAAATTATTCTAGATCATCCAACGAGACGTTTTAATTTAGTTGTAGTTGTAGTTTGGTTATTATGTTTGTGATTAAATTTTGAGTTGTTTTATATTTTAAAATGTTGTGGCGGTGAATTTTAGCTTGTCATGACTTTTAATTTAGTTTTGGGTTTCAGTTTTGTGGCTATCCTAAAGGTTTCAGCTTTCATGTAGGGTGACATTCTTGTTTAACATCCAAGAGAAGTAAAGTACAGTGCACGTAAATAAATTACAATGAAATAAAAGCGTACACAGCGGGGTCTTCTCGTCATTCAAACACACTTGAAACATGTTAGAGCATTTAAATATTTGCAATAAGCATCTAGTTAAAGCTAAAGGGAAGGTTTTGGTTGTCTACCCACAATCACATGTGATGGTCTTATGACGTCTAGGTTCTTATGTTTTGTTAAGGATGATTTTATTTTGAAGAACAATTAAGTTCAGTTGTTCTTTTAAAACATCTGATCGTATTGAGAAAGTTATTTAGGACGAGTTTTAAACATCTTTTTAATCTTACGGGATTATTTCGAGTCAAATTGAATTTTATTGTGTTATTGAATTAATCATCTCAAAGTTTAATTAGTTTTGTCTCTTGCTCGATGAACTTGGACATTTGATTATTCTATGAGTGAAGTGACATTTCACTTAATGCTCTATTTAAGAGTTATGATAATGAAAGCCTTTAGGGGCAAATTAATTTGTTGAAGATTTTAACAATTATTAATTAAAAAATTGGAATTGATGTTTTTTTTGAAATGATCTAGTTTAGTTATAAAATTTTAATTAATAATTTTAAGTTTGGAATAGTGTTAGTTATTTCAGTCTATTAAACCCTTTAAATTTTGTGATCTTAATATTTTAGATTAATTTTACCATTTTAAATCTCCTTAGGTTGAAAGAAGTGTTTAAATTATTTATTTTTATTGAATTTTAATGACCTTATTTGGATTGATTGTAATATTTTAGGTTGATTTTAATTAGTTTAATTTTTTTATTCATCTTTATTATAAATTGTTTTGATATTGATTTTTAATGTTTAATTTGTTTTAGGTTTGTTTTGGAATGATAAATTAATTTTACTATTCTCAATTTAATTTAATTAAGTTATTAATTATACTTAATGTTTTAAACTTTAATTTAGTTAAGGTTATTTTCCTTTTCATCATTTAATTTCAATTATCATTTTAAGTTTAATTAAGAATTGAAATGTTATTAAAGTAATTTATTTAGGGATTTCAAATTAAAGAATTGGTATCTTCCTAAGTCTTATCCTTAATAATCCAAAATTTTTATTATCCTCCCAAAATTTAAATGATTTAATTAATTAAAGTTCCATTTTGATATTTTTAAAGAAGTGATCAATGGGTTTTTGTCCCTTTACTCCTGGAACGTCATCCCAAAGAAAGTTAAAATTAGATATTTTACTTTTGATTAAACCTAAAGTATTAATTAGGGTTTAGATCCTTTAATTACTTTATGCCATTTTTAGGCTTATTTATTTAATAGCTAGTAGAATTAAGCTTTCAGATAGACTTAGAAACTTTATGTCACTTCACTTTCAATATGTCGATTAAGACATTAGAGCAGAAATTTTGATTTTTTGAATTTAATTTAATTTATATTTATTTTTGTGAGAAAATGAGGGTTTTCAATGGAAATTCAACAACATGGCCAAGGTAAAGTTTTTGTCTTTAAGAAAATTGTGGGATGTCCCTACTAACCAGAGGACCAGCTGGACCAATTAGGGTGATTTTTTTAATTATATTTTATTTATTATAATTATTTTGATTTTTATGGTATTAATTAATTAAAAAATAAATTGAAGTTGAAAAATGAATTTTATATTTTTCATAAATCTCTCTAACCTCAAGGAGTCCAAAGAAGCAAATTTTATATTTTATAATTTTTCTTTGATTTATTAGAATTAATTTAGTGAAAATGTGGGGAAATTCATTTTTTAATATTAAAAATTCTCTTAAGAATTTAAAATTCAATTTCTTAACCTATAGACTTGAGAAAATATTTAGTTTATTCCTAATTGATTAGAATTCGAAATGTGACATTTTTGTGATTTTTAATATTTTTTGTGATTTTTATTATTTTTTAATTATTAAAATATTAAAAATATGATTAAAATGAAAATTTTAGAAAATTTCAATTTTAATTTTCCTAGACTCCTCCCAATAATAAAGAGCTCGCAAATCATTTGGGTGAATTTTTGAAATGTATTTTAGGTTTTATGAATTTATTAATTTTAAAAGTGGTCATACAACTTAAATAATTCATTTAATAGGTTAAATTATTTCTAATTGACTTCAAATTTTTATATGAGGTTCTATGCATTCTAAGAATGAGTGGAGAATTGTTTCAGTATTTCTATGTGGTTAATCCTAATTAATTAAAACTCATTTTGGGTGTTTAGGCCAATTAGGGTTGTGCTAAGGAAATTAAGAAATCAAGCTATTAATTTTTACGGGGTCCATACGGTCATACGATGCCTCTAATTTTTCTAAAATTTTTTGACAAACATGTTAATTGCGAAATTAAAATGGGGAAAACGAGACACATAAATTTGAAAAAATCAATATCTTACCACAGAGATGGCATCTGGCCTTGGAAAATTCAAGGAATGTTCCCAAGAATAGAGACTACAAAAACCCCATGGTCTCATGCCATGGTGGTGTATGCATGCATGGAGAATTAAAATGCTAAGAAATCAGTAAATAATTAATTAAAAATAAAATACTCATCAAAATAACTTAATTATTCTTCCATATTATTCTCCTCTGTTCACTGAGCAAGTGGATAAATTTTTCTACACAAAGATATGAATTTTTGAAATTCTAGGTAATTAAATAAATAAAAAATACCCTATTTATCTACTTAAACCAGTCAGCGCCCCGTCATCCTACGGCGGATCAAAAGCCCACGCGGCGCACTCCCATTTGACGCCACCATCTGATTAGGATTCCACGCGGCCCGCGGTTCCATCTCATATCTTGATGCGGCATCTGGCGTCCATCGATACACGCGCGTCAGAGCGAGTGGTCGTCGTCTCCGTCTGGTGTGTCCTAGAGAGAGTCGTCCACACTAAAACCCTAAGATCTCTCTCATTTCTCCACCAAATTTCATGTTGTTATAATCTATGGATTCGTCTCAACAAGACACACACATCTATACGGCTAACATGTTATGAAATTGAGTCAAACAAAATGGAGAACTCATAGAAGCTCGGGAGGAAGAAGAGATCCATACCTTTGTTCTGAGAAGTGAAGCTTCAATCAGAGAGTTGTGGCACCTTCGATTGAACCCACGGAAGCTCCAGATGAATTCTGCGGCTCAGAAATTGTACGGGTATGAAATTGCGGGACGGTGCAAGCTTGGCCGATATGGAGAATGGCTGGCCTGGTGAAGGGGCTTTTGCTGGGGAACTTCTCTTAGTCTAGTGAAGGTGTAGGGCTGCTCAATTTGGAGTTTGGTTCACTGTGGAGAAATTTCCTAATTTTGGGGTGGATTTTGAGTTGAGAAATTGAGCTCTGTTAATGGAGGTTAGGGCAGGGAAGCTGTGGCGATTGAGTTCTCTATGTTGAGTGAAGAGTTTGGAGTGGATTGGGTAGAGTTTTATTAAGGTCAGTGCATCAACCCTTTTGGCCGTGAGGGAGGTGGGTTTAAATAGCCATGTCCATGGTGGTTTAGTGAGGCTGGGCTTTGCTACACAGGGAGGAAGAAGAGCTCTAATGGCCATTGAGCTTGGGACAACTTAGCAGGTGAGTTTTGAATTTTTGAAATCAAATGAGGCTCTAGAGCTGGTGTTTTTCGGCGGACCGGGTGGTGGTCCCGGCCGGGGGACGAGTCACAATGCGGCTCGGTGGGGTCGGGGTGGAAGTTGGTGAGTTGATTGAGGCTTGACATGTGTAAAGGAGTTTGATTTATGTGGTAAGGGGAAAGGGTCATTTTGAGCTTAATTTGGTCAAGAAATGGAAATAGGTTGGGTTCACCCTCCAAGAGTTTGAATTGGGCTGAAATAAATCATTTGACTCATACGACTTTAGGTGGAGAAGTCTACATCCTAAGAATTTTGATTAAGCATGGGTTAGAGTGTGATACAAAGGGGTTAAAAAGGCTTAAGGAGTTTAGAAATGGGTTCCCTCTCTAGCCATAAATGGTTTGGTGATGTGGAAAGTGGCTTCCAAGGCTTGCATATGGCTTATGCATGGCTCCATGGCTCCATGTGGCTTGGGGCGAGCTTGGTCGATTACATGAAAAGGGTTTTGAATTTTTGGACATTTTGATGGAAAATTTTCATGGGGCCACATTTGGTTTATTTAAATAGTAAAACATACGGGTGATTTTATCAAATGGATGACCAATGAAGATGTCATATGGGTTTTGAAATAGGTTTTGGGCCTTTGAAATTGTTTTGAATGGGCTTTTAGAAGTGTCTTAAAAGGTGGGCTTTTTAGGTTTTAAAACAAGTTAGTGGATAAAATTTTGTAAAAAATTGTGCCAAATAAATGTTGGAGTTTAGTTTAGGGATGTGTCATGAGAATTTTAGAAAGGTTTGGGGTGATTTTTGGAGTTGGTGGGTATAATTTGGGTCTTTTTGGTAATAGGGCCAAAGTGGATCAAATTGGGCTGACTTAGGTTAAGGTTTGGCCAATGTTGGGTTTGCTGTAAAATTAATGTTGAAAATTGTTTATGGGAGTATAACAAAGAGTTTTCAATTTTGGTTGGGCTTTGATTTTGGGATTTAGGCCTATTTGGGTTCACGATTGGTTTAGGCCAAATTGGAGATTTTTTATTTGGGTTAGGTTTGGGTGGAGTTTGGTTTCAAATTTGGGGCAAATCATGTTAGTGTTTTGTTTTGGGGGATTTTACGAAGGTTTAGGAAAAGATTTGGGGTTAATTGGAGTTGAGTTGGGTAGGTTTGGGCTAAGTTTAGGTCATGGGCCAAAATTGGGCTTTAAGCTTCAAATTGAAATTGAATCCACATGTTGGTAAAATTGGGCTGAGATTTGGTCTAAATTGATATTGGAGATATTAAATTGAAGCTTAGGATTGAATTGGATCCAAATTGAGGTCAATTGGAGTGGTTTGGTTGGACATTGGGCTCTATTAGGTTAAAAATGAGTCCATTAGAGGTTTTAGTAAAAGTGGATTAAATTGAAAAATTGGCTTATGGTGTAGTTGAAGCCAAAATGACATTAGGAATATTTAGGATTTTTTGGAATTTTTTGGGAATTTTCTGAATTTTTGGAATTTTTGGGTTAAAAGGATATTTTGGGTATTTGGAGGTTATTGGGGGGGGAGTTATTTTGGAAATTTTTGTATATTTGACCAAGAATGATCAATTTGAGTGGTGGGAAATGTTTAGGACTAATTTTGAGGAGTTTTGGGTAATTTAGACAATTTTGCAAATTTTGGGCAATTTCAAGGGCATTTTGTAGGTTTGGTGGGTTTAGGGTCTCGGGGGTCAAAAATTGAAATTTTAGAAAAATGAAGGTTGAACAAGTGTGAGTGAAATGAAATCAATTTGGTTGAGCCATGACGCCATGTTAAGCTCTCAAGAGCCATGAGAGGACTCATTTTATGCATTCACTATGTTGTTCCTAACCCTCTTAGCAATGGGCTTAAGGGTTAAGGTCCATCCATATAAATTACCTACATGAGTCAGGGAATTAAATTGGGTAAGAATGATTTTAAGGTTGAAATGTGTGTGAGATTGTAGAGTGTGTGTGAAATTTGACCCTCCAATGAGCCGAACATCCCGGGGTAGTCTTAAGGCCATAGAGTCCTGTAGGAAACTCATCCTTTAAATCTCCATATATTGATTTTAACCCTCCAAGTCGTGTAAGTGTTTACAATCAAACATGTGGGGTTTGAAGGGAGTCAAGAAGTGGTTTGAGTTTCTATGTGATGGTGGGTTCCATTTCTAGTCCTCTAGGATAGTCAAAGGGAAAACCTATGGCTAGATCATAAGAAATCTTGTAGGAGAGAAGAAAAGGCCTCACCAAAAATGAGGTCAACAGGAATATCACTCCAGTCTCTCCCCTCATAAAGCTGACCTGAGCATCATGATAGGCAATATCATACTCGACTCTCCTCCTCATGTAATATTCATTTAAATCACTTCTAGTCTCAGATACATCCATTACACTATGAATTCTATCCATACTAGCACTTTGAATTCCTCAAGCTATCATAACATCGAGATAGTGTAGTGCCTCAAGTAGATGGGGTTTGTCACAGCTCATAGTAAGAATATTAGTATTCTTACTCTCTCCCCTTCCAACCACATGAGACTCATAATCCTGAATAATAGTTTTGGTAATAGGTCTCAGTGGTATTGCTACCTCTTTATAACAATCAAACTCAACTCTGGTCATTACTGAGTGATGAATCGAGCAAGATACACAATCCACAGTGGTTTCTCCTCACAGCAATAGTCTAGATGTTCTTGTAGATGATAGATCCAATATTAATCTTCTTCATGGTCGAATACAATAATTTAGAATTGCTACATCATACATAACTTCAACGTAGTGATATGAAGGTAGTAGCTCGCAATGATGAAATAATATCATGCTTTAGAAGCTACATTTAACTTAGAAGCAGGGAAATTAATCATATGTTTTTGTTTTTCATTTTATTCCACTCTTTCATCAGTTAGAAAAGCAATCACTTCTTGCATATAAGGTTCTATCAAATCAAAGTTTTCATTGTCACAAAACCTCACCCACTGTAACAGATAAAAATCATTAATACGCTGAGGGGTGCATTCTACCATTTTTTCACGAACTAGCACATATTCATTTTTGGTCAGAGCGGTGCATAAAATTCTTGCACGAGTACCCATAATAGAATTAACAGTGAAATAACAAAATCTTTCCCAATTTTTATCGGAAATCAAACTGCCTGATAGATCACTTGGACTTTAAAAGCCCGATCTTGTATACACTTTTTATTATGCGGGACATAATTGAAATGAAAGCTGCGCTTTAACATTAATAAATCTATCTTCATCAAAATCTATCTTCCTCTTTCATTTGCTTGTTCTATGAGCCATTTGAAATTCTAAAAA
This sequence comes from Papilionanthe hookeriana x Papilionanthe teres, assembly GCA_022702705.1. Lineage (NCBI taxonomy): Eukaryota > Viridiplantae > Streptophyta > Magnoliopsida > Asparagales > Orchidaceae > Papilionanthe > Papilionanthe hookeriana x Papilionanthe teres. The sequence goes on from CM040431.1 coordinate 31,594,556, forward strand.
ATTGCAATAAAATCTCATATATTCCAAAATCAAAATGTTGTAAACTCCTAAAGTAAATATAAGTAAATAAGAGCTTAAATCATCATGGAAAATCCCAAAATATCTTCAAAAATTCTAAATTTTAGTTCCAAGCAATGTGAGAACTTCCCATGGTGAAAATAAAAAATAATTAGGTTAATGTGAAGCTCTTTAAAGAAGTCTAGATCCACTCTCAAAAAGCTTTGAAAATGCTCCAAATCCTTGATCTAACAAGCTCTAGATCCAATTTTTAGGAAAGTTGATGAAGACCGAAGGAAACAACTAGATTTGTGGGTCCCAGGGAAAAAATCACGATTTTAGAGGGTTTTAGCCTTTTTACGTAACGAGCAGGCGTATTTGGTTTATTGCCAAGTGGTGCTCTATTTAAATTAAAAGGGCCCAACTCTCTGTATTTGGGCATCGGTGGCTCCAATTCAATTTTTTGCATCCGAAATTTTTTCTCAATTTTGATCATTTCGACATTCCGTATACGCATCAGCCAGTCTCTTTAAGCGGCTCCCCATTTCATCGAGTAAGCAACTAACTAACATCAAACTTATACAAACAACACAAAACATCACTTTAATATATAAAATCCATGCTACAAACATAAACACTTAAGAATTCACTAAATATATTCATCCAGCCATAGATAGTCAACGTTACAAACACATTACGATACTCTAACTTGGCCAAGCCCAACACCAACACATAATTGAAGCATAACAAGTTCGAACACATATTACAAAGTAAAGCAAGTCAATACTAAGCACACCCAAAGCATAGAAATACCAAATACTAAATACTAAGCAGGTATGCATCATTTTCCGAACTATCAACTCCCTCCCAATATCTCAGGGAGATTGATGCTATAACCAGATTGTAGAAGGGATGATACGATAATTCATCAAATGAATCCTTAGCAATCACGACATTTCTATTCAATAGAATTATCAAATTCACTTAAGTTTTCCAGTATGATCAAACTTTTCTTTCATCCTCGAATCCAGTGATCAAATAAATTAGAATATTGTTAATAACATTCATAAGAATTTGTACCACTTTCTCAACTTTGATCTTTTTCGGGAATCACTCTGGAACTTTCGGAAAGTAATTTGAATAAGTCGTGAACTTTGAGATGGTTGATCAGCTATGAGGAGTTCATATCACTCTCATCTCTATTGTCAGAACGGTCCTTAAAGATTGGTTGGATCCATAGCCCTCACAGAGAAGAAACACTTTTCCCAAACTCTCATATAGAACTTATCCTGGCTGCAAAGAAGAAATATGGTGGAAGGAATGTCAAGCCCCATATTTAGATCCATGAACAATGAATCCCAAAACATATTTCATGATGATTGTGCCAATATCGATCGACCTTCCAGTATAAATACAATAATTTAAAATAGCACTCTCCTTCGTCACTTTACTATTTTTTAAAGTTGGAAGCAACTTTATAGAAATGATTTAATGTCATTGTTTTGACACTGGATTAAAGATGCAGAAGAAAAGCTTACACATCCGTTGTCTCTAATCTCCCAATCTTCACCTTCGGTTGTCAAATAGTGATAAACTTCATTCATATTGTCTCTCGTTGCATCGAAATTTGAATAATAGCAGATAGGCACATTCTCAATCATAAACAAGTCATTTATCTTTAAAGGAATGAATGTTACAAACCTACCTCACACATAGACGAATCCTTGATTGATCCCATGAAGATTTGCATAGAATTCTTTCCTGATAGGATCGGCAAACACGCAGTGGTAGTGTAGCATAGCAGCTACACGCCTCTGCAAATTATCTCTTAGCTCTTGTAGTAGGATTATCAATACTTTGATTTACAAAACCTCTTTTCTTGGAAATCCTCCTCTTCATCATCACCTTGTTGAATAAACATTGCGCCTTGAAACTGACTAGCTTTTGACGATTGAAAATTCTAAATCTTGGGGTTTCTACGGAGTTGGAATCCATTGGATTCAAATTGGGGAAGGAATGTTTCATTCTTTTATGAAATTTGGGAGTTAAAAATTGATTTTGGGGAGTTAAAAGGAAAAAATCTCACCTAAAACCATCAAAAATTGCATTTTTAAACTCCAGGAACCGTCAAGCGGTTCTCGGCACGTATTTTGATAGAACGCGGTGGCACTCTATCGAAATAAATTGTGCATCTTCTCTAGAATAAGGCGCTGGCAGCACCCATTTTGGCACCAGTTTCCAGTGTTCAAAAATGGACTGAACTTCATTTTGGTCCGAATATTCCAATTCTTTAATATGATCCAATATATTCTATTTTTCATGACATTTACGAGTAAGTAGGACACCAATATGAATCTCTATAAGCACAACTATTAAAAATAAGCACAAAAACATAACAAAAATAAGTGCTTGGTTTAACGTCATTAGCCTGACAAACTATTTTGTTCTTCCGGATGACTTAAAATTAAAACCTCTTTAAAATCTGGTCGAAACCCTTCAAAATATGGTTTTAATCTGTCCCCGTTAACTTTGAATATCTTTCCGGTTTTAGGATCCTCATTATCAACATGACTCCCGAAAATTCCTTTTATAACGGTAAAAGTCCTATTCACCTAGACTTAAGTTTTCCATGAATTAATTTCAATCTAGTATTGTATAACAAAACTTTTTGTCCGAGTTCAAATTTATTTCTTATTATCTTCATTATCATGCATATAATTTAAATTTTTCTTCTAATAAATCCTGTCAATATGGTAAATTCATTTACGATTTCTTTCAATTCATTCAATTGCACAAATCTCTTCTCACTTTGCATTCTTAATTAAAATTCGGCTCTTTTATCACCTAATATGCTTTATGCTTTGATTCAACGGGTAAGTGGCAGTTCTTTCCAAATACTGGATGCATAAGGAACATTCGATAGGGGTCTTAAAAGTAGTCTTGTAGTCCATAATGCGGTATCTAATCTCGCGGACCAATCGAGATTGTGAAGATCCATTGATTTCTCCAAAATTCTTTTAATTTCACGATTAGACATCTCTGCTAAACCACTAGTGTGGGGATGATAGGCAGTAGAGGTTCTATGAATAATATTATATTTTTTAACCAATCTCTAAATCTGATTATTCCTAAAATGAGATCCACCATCAGTCATGATTACTCTCGACATTCCATATCTTGTAAAAATAATTTTCATTTAAAATTTTGAAACACTCCGAGCATCACATATGGATAAAGCAATTGCTTCGATCCATTTGAGACCTGTCAGCATTAATAATATATATGTATTTCAAATGAAGGAGTAAATGGTCCTATAAAATCCAATCCCCATACATCAGCTTATTTCGACTTCTAAGCAAATTTAGAGGCATTTCATTTCTTCTCGAAGTATTACCTATTCCCTAACATTGATCACATGTTTTTATATATTTGTATACATCCCTAAATAGAGTAGGCCAATAAAATCCAGATTGAAAAATCTTATAAGCAGGTTTAACAACACCAAAATGTCATCCAAATTCAGAATCATGGCATCTCTAAATAATTGGTTCAGTTTCTTCATACGTCACTCATCTTCTAATAATAAGATCCTTATACTGTTTATATAGGTAGGGCTCATCCTAAAAATAAAATTTAGCATCATATCTAAACTTCTTTTGTTGTTGCCTTGTTAAATCATGAGGTACAATATCACTTACAATATAATTCACAATATCAGCATGCCAAGGCAAATTCATTTCCATAATTGTATAAAGTTGCTCATCAGGGAAAATTTCTTTAATTTCCTTCTCAAATTCAGATAATTTATAGTACTCTAGTCTAGAAAGATGGTCAGCAATTTGGTTATCAGATCCTTTCCTATCAACTATCATAAAGTCAAATTCTTGCATTATAAGTATCCATCTGATCAGTCTTGGTTTGGTATCCTTCTTTTGCATTAAATATTTGATAGATGAATGGTCAGTATGCACTATGCATTTAGTTCCAATCAAATACGGTCTAAGCTTTTCAAAGGCATACACTATAGCTAATAATCCTCTTTCTGTAGTGGTATAATTAATCGGAGCTTCATTAAAATTTTTACTAGCATAGTAAATAACCTTGAACTTTTTATCATACCTTTGTCCTAAAGCAACTCCAATCACATAATCACTGGCATCACACATAAATTCAATCGTCTATCTCAGATCGAATTGAAAAAATTATAGGGGTAGTGATTAATTTTTCTTTTAATAGTTCAAAGGCATTCGGAAACATTCTTCATTAAAATCAAATCACTTATCTTTTTCTAAAGGTTGGCACAAAGGTTTAGTGATTTTTGAAAATTTTAATACTTGTAGTCAGCATGTCCCTAAGAAACTTAATACCCCTCTCGCGATTAGTAAGAGGTGGTAATTTCTCGAAATAATCGATTTTTTGTAGGGTCTTCACCTCCATACCAAGTTCGAAGTTACATGACAAGCACAATTCCTCCTTGCAACCATAAATTGACATTTTTTTCCAATTTAGAACTAAATTTGTTTTCTTGAAAAGCTCCAATTTTTTTTTAAAATTATTCAGACATATGTCAAATGAAGTTCCGAATATAGAAAAATCAACCATGAATACTTCTATTCCATTATCAATCAGATTACTAAAAATAGATATCATGCATCTTTGAAATGTTGCAGGTGCATTACATAATCCAAAGAGCATTCTTCGAAAAGCAAAATTTCCATAAGGGCTAGTAAATGTAGTCTTCTCTTAATCCTTAGGAGCAATATGTATTTGATGATAACCCATACATCCATCCAAAAAATAATAGTACTTATGTCCAGAAAATCTATCCAACATTTGATCTAGAAAAGGAAGAGGAAAGTGATCTTTCCTGGTGGCGGCATTTAATTTTCTATAGTCGGCCCACAAATTCACCAATCATTAATTTGTCTAGTTGGTATAATTCATTAAATTTGTTCATTCACATCGGCAGTCCTCCTCTCTTTTTAGGAACCTGATAGATTGGACATACTGACAGCACAATACCGAAATTAGATAAATAATTCCAGCATCAAGCCATTTTAAAATTTCCTTCTTAACTTCTTCTTTCATCATTTAATTCAGTCTCCTCTGTGGATCAGCTCTAAGTTTATGTTGGTCATCCAACAATGTGCAATGCATACGGATCGAAGGAGTGATTCTTTAATATGCGAGATCCCGACCAAAAGCCTTTTTGTATCTTTTAAGGTCTCCAATAATTTACATTCTTGATATTCATTCAAATCCAAAGATACAATGAGCGGTAAGGTAGATGGATTTTCCTAAAAATATATACTTTAAATGATTAGGAAAATTTTTATCTCAAGTTCGGGAGATTTTATGATAGATGGAATTAAAATTTTATCACGATTTTCAGTATCAAATTTCAAATCTTTCTTTGAACAATAGTCTAACTCTTCATTCCCCATATCATCAAAATAATTTTTCTATTTTACTTTCATCCTCACACTCAATTTTCATATTCTATTTTCTCTTCTAACACTTCTTTAAAATGACTATCTCTCAAATAATCGCAAATTTCCATTCGAAAGCATTCATCATCTTTTTCTATTGAGGGATATTTCATAGATTTTAGAATATTAAAGGTCACCTCTTGATCATTAACCCTCATAGTTAATTCTCCTTTGTGAACATCAATCATAGCTCTCCAAGTTGGAAGGAATGGTCTTCCCAAAATAATTGGAATTTCTTTGTCTTCCTCCATATCTAATACAATTATATCTATAGGAAAGATAAATTTATCCACTTTTACTAACACATCTTCCACCACTTCTTTGGGATAAGCAATGGAACAATCGCAGAATTTGAAGAGTCAAGATGTAGGTGAAATTTTCTCTTATTCTCAATCTTTTGAAAGTTGATAGGCATAAGATTAATGCTAACTCTAGATCATAAAGCTCTTCCAAAAAATTTCTCAACTATAGCACACGAGATAGTAAAACTACCAGGGTCTTTATGTTTTTTGGGAAGCTTCTTCTCAATAATTGCACTAAACTCTCCTCTAAGTGCAACATTCTCATAATCTGTGAACTTTCTTTTTTCTTTTAAGAATATCCTTCATAAACTTTGCATAATCAGACATCTGCTCTAATGCCTCAACAAAGGGAATATTTACCATTAATTTCTTAAGAATTTCCAAAAGTTTCATAAATCTGTCATCCTATTTTGTTTTTCAAGCTTTGAAGAAATGGAGGAGGTGATTTTTCAACAGTAATCTTCATTGGTTCAGCAGATATTCTAAGTCTGGATATATCTTATTAGAAAAATTTTCAATATCCACCTTTTCTTTCTCAACTTTAACTTCTTTTTGCACTCTTGTTTCTAATTCATTTCCACTCCTTAATTGAATAGTCAATTATTAAGCACAATGAAAATATGTCCTAATTGATTCTCAATGTTCTTAATCACAACACTTGAGCTTGTAATTGATTACCCATGTTCAACATTAATTCTTCAGTAGAAAACTTCTTTTCTTTAAATTTGGGTTACTATTAAAGTCGGGAGGATAAGAAGGTCTATAATTAGTGTTTCCTTGATTGTTTAGATTTCCAACTGGGTTAATAGTATTGTTTCCCCATTACGGGTTAATAGTAGCATTGTTGTTATTGTTCCAGTTGAAATTCGGGTTATTCTTCCACCAAGATTATAATAATTTGAATAGAGTTGTTGGGTCTATTATTTATAGCATTCAAGGTCTCATAAGGTCTTGAGATTCTATTATCTATCCTCTTTTGAATTTTCCTTCAACAGAATTTGGGGGTGTTTTAGAATAATTCATTCAGTGATAATCTTACTTTGAAAAGGAGACGATTTGGTATCACGATTATGACATCGAATCATGAATACTAGCCTGGATTTCCCATTTAGAGGATCATTGAAAATTATTAGAAGCCATTTATTCTATTAACAAATATGCTTCATTAAGGTTTGACGTTAATGATCCACCGACGGCCGAGAATCTATGTCAGTCTCAATGATAAAATGTTTGAATTATTAACTTTTGACCTCATTTTTGATGAGGTCTTCCCTTCTTTTTTTAGTGCTTAGGATCTAGCCTTAGGCTTTTCCTTTGACTATCTTAGAGGACTAGAATTGGGACCCCCCTTTTAGAAATTCAAACCACTTCTTAACTCCACCAAACTGTTCTGAAACTTATTTGTAGACCACAATGCTTTAGAGGGTTGAAATCGGAAATGTGGAAGTTTAAAGGATGAGTTCTATAGGACTCTTTGGCCATGGGGCATACACAGGTGACCTGATACAGTGAAGGGGCTGACTTACACACACACTACATTTATACACTACATCTACACACTACATTTCCACACACCTCCTAAAACCGCACAGCCCTTGACTTGACATACGACTCGTATAGGTGATTCACATGGATGGTCCTTGGTCCATAGCCCTTGGTAGGGTTAGGAACAACATAGTGAATGCCTCAAATGAGTCCCTTCATATTCTGTATGAACGATGGCTTCATGGAGCAACCAAAATGATTTGTTTCCACCTAAATTCACTTGATCTTCAATTTCCCAATTTTCGACTTTTGACCCCGGGACCATACACCCGCGTAACTTTACCCAAAACCTTGAAATTACCCAAATTTCTCAAAATTTCCAAATTACCCAAATTCTCCAAAATCAATCCCAAACATTTCCACATCACTCAAATTGATCATCCATACCCAAAAATACCAAAAATTCCAAAAATACCTCCCAATACCCTCCAAATGCAAAATACCCTTCTTGGCCAAAAAAATCCAAAAATTCAGAAAATTCCCAGAAAATTCCAGAAAATCCCAAATATTCCCAATTTCATTTTGTCCAACTACACCATAGGCCAATTTTGTTACCCTACTTTTGTCAAAACCCCCAAATTTGACCCATTTTAACCACTAAGTGCACCCAAATGTCAAACCAAGCCTACCCAATTGACCCCAATTTTGGTCCAATTCAATTCTAAACTTCAATTCAATATCCCCAGAGCCAATCTAGACTAAAACCCGAAGCCCAATTTGATTTGGCATTTGGATCGATCTCACTTTTGGCCTTAAAGGCGATTTGGACCCATGACCCCGAGCCTAACCCAAACTCACCCAATTCAATTCCAATTAACTCCAAATCTTTTCTAAATCTTCCTTAACATTCCCACAAACAAAACACTAACATTATTTGCCCAAAATTTAGACCCAAGTCCCACTGAAACTCAACCCCGAGTTAAAGGCCCATTTTTGACCTAAACTGAAATAACCCAAATTCAACCCAATTCAAATCCAAATCACCCCAATTTGCCTCAAGTCACTCATGACACATCCATGAGCTACAACCAACAATTATTTGGCCCAAACTTTTACAAAAATTCCTGATCCATTGAAACTGAATTCGTAAAAACTTAAAAGCCGCTTCATGCAAACTATCCCCAAGCCCATTTCCTTTAAAATTCAAAAGCCCAAATCATCCTACAAAAGCCCCACGACACTTCCCCTCATCATCAATTTGATCAAAATCACCCCTAAGTTGCAAAATCATCGAATTAAACCATTCCAAATCAAACCCTGTCAAATTACCCTAAATGCCAAATATTTCTAAAACCCTTTTTCATGAAATAAGCCAACCTTTTCCCAAGCCAAATGGAGCCATGAACAAGCCATTCTCAAGCCACATGAAGCCATGAGGGCTTTGACTTGTCATTAGTACATTTATGGCAGAAGAGGGGGATCTTTCTTCGCCTCCCTTAAGCCTTTTTACCTTAAGAATGTCGTACTCTAAACCAAGCTTTGCACCACCTAATCCTTGATGGAGACTCCACCACACATGGGAGGTTGACCCACCTGACCTCCTCGGCCCAAAACCAGGTCTTGAGGAGGTGCATGACCCATTTGCATGGGTTGACCAAAATAAGCTAAAATGGCCCCTTCACATTTTCTACTTTGATTCGACCACTTTACACATGGCATTTGCCAATTGCCTGCACCAAACCCCAGCCTTTGACCCACACGAACAAGATGGTGACCAATGCACAGCCGGCCCGGCCACGGGCCGCTGGAAAACACCATGGCGAGAGCTCGCATGTGAGCCCGACTTGGAATTCTCTATTTGAGAGCAATCCCAGAGTGGCCATTAGATACATTTAACTGCTCTTACCGAAGCAGTGATCAAGCCTAACTCTCCACAGGAGGCCCTCCACCCTCTCTGACCCCAAGCTTGACCCCTCTCGGCCATGAGAGGCTGAGCACAAACCTTGCAGCTTCTGCCAATTGTTCCGGACCCTTCTCACTCTTAGAGCACTTGATCCCAGTGAAAATCCCCCTTTTCTCCTACGGCAAGCTCGATTTCGGAATTGAAATTCCACCCAAAACCAGGACACTTCTCCACAGTGAGCCAATTCTCGAAATTGATTGGTTCTACACCTTCACCACACCGGAAGGTGTCCGCTGTAAACCCCATCTCGGGGCCACCGAGTTGCTCCGGCCTCCCGAGCTTTGTGATCGGGCTTGGTCGAAATCATATCCGGACAATTCGAGACCGGGAGACTTCATGGAGCTTGTTGGGATCAATCGAAGGTGCAGCCCAACTCTCGGATTGAAGCCACACTTCTACGAGCCAAGGTATGAGCTAATTCTTCATCCCGAGCTTACGGGAGATTCTCTATTTCAAATGCCTGATTTCAATGCATGTTAACCGTATAGATGTGTTCTTCTCTTCAAGACGAATCCATAGAGTATAAGAACATAAAAATCCATTGAGAATCGAGTGAGATCTTAGGGATTTAGTGTGGACGGCTCTCGAGTGAGAACACTTGGGGACGACAGAACGGATGTCGTCCAGAAGTGATACACGCGCGGACGAACGGCTCGGATGGCGTCGGACCGAGGAAACGGTGCGAGGCCGCGCGGGGCCCGGGCTGCGCGACTCAAGTGGCGGCGTCGAATGGGACGCCACCGCGTATTTTGTAGGCACAGAGGATGCGGTGGCCCTTGTGGAGATGGATAAATAGAAAATTAGGGTATTTTCTTATTTATTTAATTCCACTAGCTTAATTCATATCTCTGTGTAGAAAAATCATAAAAATAAAAATAAAAATACCCTCTTGCTCGGTGAGCAATGAGAGGAGAACTAATGTGGAAAAGAAATCATTTAATTTCATCAAGTATTTTATTTTTTATAATTTATTTACTCTCTGCATTATTTTAATTCTCCATGTATGCATCTGATTCACCATGGCATGAGACCATAGGGCTTTTGAAGCCTCTGAATTTGGGAACATTCCTGAATTTTCCAAAGTCGAGACCATACGATGAAAGGAGTTATTGATTTTTCAAGTTCATGCTACTGTTTTTAGTATTTTTATTCCAATAAATAGCATGTTGTGAAATAAATTCTAGGAAAATTTGGTGATTTTGCTTATGACGCGAGGAGAACCACAGGAAAAATAGGTTTTGACTTAGTTCATTTAAAACAACCTAATTGGCTTAAACACCCAAAATAGGTCTTTATTTAATTAGAGTTAACCAGGCGTCAAATTGACTTGAAATTAATTCTCCACTGACGCTTTAGAATCGAGAGGGAATCCACCGCTAAAATTTGAGGTCGGTGGACTTGGTTAGCCCATGTTAATTGGGTTGATTAAACGGCAATTTTGAAACACCAAAATTCATAACTTTTAAAATATTTTTCAAAAATTCCTTAAATTGGTTTTGGAGCCTCTCTGATAACAGGGGAACCTAAGAAAATTAAAATTTCAATTTTCTAAAAAGTTGATTTTTAATATTATTTTAATATTTTAATAATTAAAAAATAATAAAATCACAAAAATAATAAATTCACCAAAATGTCAAATTTTGAATTTTAGTCACTTAGGAACAAACCCATATTTTTCCTAGGTCTATTTGGTGAGATATTAAATTTTAAAGCTTTAGGATATTTTTAAAATTAAAAAATGTATTTTCTAGCATTTCACCAAAATAATTATAATAAATCATAGAAAAATCAGAAAATTGCAAAATTTAATTCTCTGATTTCCTTGATATCAGAAGATTTTTATAAAATATAAAATTCATTTTCAACATTCATTTTTTATTTTTAAATTAATTAACACTCCAAAACTTAAAATAATTATAATAAAAATAACTCAAAAAATCACCAAAATTGGTCAAAATTTGGTTCTCTAGTCATTGGAATGTCCCCCTAATTTTCTTAAGGACAGAAACTTTCCCCTTGGTCATGTTATCAAATTTTCCTTGAAAATCTCTATTTTCTACCAAAAATAATTATATAAATAAATTAAATACGAAAAATCACATTTTCTCCTCTAAATATGCTTTATTGACATATGAGTGAAGTCAATAAAAATTTGAGTTCATTTTGAGTTCAATTTAGTGAGTTATGAAATTATTAAGCTTAAAGGGTAAAGTGGTAATTAAATTTTTAATCCTTAATTAAAACTTTAGGTTTAATAAAAAATTAACAGTAAAATATTTGATCTAATTTGATTTGGATGATTGAAATTTAAATAATTAAAGGGTAGAAACCCATTAAACAATTTTAAAATGATTAAACCTTAATTAAATAATTGATTAAATTTGGAAGAATAATAGAGTGAAATTATTAAAATAGGGATATTATTAGGAAGAGATTTATTCTTTAATTTAAAAATCCCTAAATTAATTATCTCATTAATATTCAATTCTTAATTAAAATGATAACCAAATTTAAAATATTAAAAGACTTAATCATTAAACTAAAATTAAATTATTAAACTCTTTTAAAAATTTCAATTAAAAATTAAAAATAAAATTAAATTAAGATTAAATTAAATTAAAAATTAAATTAAATTAAATTAAATTAAGATTAAATTAAATTAAATTAAATTAAATCAAATTAAATTAAATTAAATTAAATTAAATTAAGATTAAATTAAATTAAAAATTAAATTAAAATTAAATTAAATTAAAGTTAAATTAAATTAAATTAAATTAAATCAAATTAAATTAAATTAAACAAATTAAATTAAGATTAATTAAATTAAAAATTAAATTAATTAAATTAAATTAAATCAAATTAAATTAAAATTAAATCAAATCAAATTAATTAAACATCAAATCAAAATTAAATTGAACTATATTGAATTAAATTAAATTAAAACTCAATTAAATTAAATCAAATTGAATTAAATATAACATCACAAGAAAACGAGAAGAAATTAAATATAAAACGATTTAGACAACATTCCCAATTTAAACCCTTTAACTTACATCGAATCATTTGAATCTTAATTTACCCTTGAAAGCTTTGGTTATTATAACTCCTAAATAGAACATTAAATGAAATGTCACTTCCCTCGTAAGATATTAGTGTCTAGTTCAACGGCAAAGATAACAACAAAACTTGAATTCTCGGACGATAATTCATTTATATAATTAAATTCATTTGGACTTAAAACAATTACAGCAATATTGAAAGATGTTTAAGATTCTTCTTAAACACTTTCTCAATATGATAGGATGTTTATAAGAACAATTGAATTTAATTCTTTTGATGAAGAAAATCGTCCTCGAGCAAGCCTGAGGAACCTAGACGTCGTAGGAAATGATAGGCACCGATTAGGAATTTGGTAGAAAACCATAACCCTTCCTAGCTTTACCTAGGAACTTGCTTAAATATTCTAATTATGTTTTAAGTGCAGCTTGGAATGACGGGAAGACCCTCAAGGTGCTTTTATTTTATTGCGGTACTTTATTGCAAATGCACTTTACTTTTCTTGCATGATAAAATGACTGTTGCATGAAAACCCACCTTTAGGATAGACCCTGAAGCTGAAACCAAAACTAAGTTAAAAGTCATTTGCAAGATAAAATTCACCGCCTGACATTTCAAAATATAAAACAACTCGAAATTTAATCACAAACGAACCACGAAACTACAATTACGCTAAATTAAGAAACGTCTGGTGGATGATCGGGAATACCTCGGATGATGTAACCTACGTGTTGCTAACGGGATTTCCCACGGTCTAAATGAAAGTGTGGAACTCATTCGGTTGAGTTTAGTAAATTCATCTTGGACTAAGTGAATCAGATAAAATGATGCGGAAGGATGGAGCAGGTGGGATCTTAACTAGGTGTCGTTATAATCAACTTTAAGATTTGTTTTAATTAAAACATAAGAAACACTTGGTAAGACTTCTCTAAAACCAAACACTTTCTCATCCCACGATTTATGACTTCTAAAACTAAACCTCTGCAACAATAAGGAGCTCGGAGCATGGTGGGCGGCACGGCCATAAATCATTAGCAGCTTTCTTAGAATTAAACAACCAATATAGGACTTCGAGGTAGCTTGCCTAGTGCAGCATAAATCTCCTTTTGTTAGGCATTTGCATGATCGGGTCATGTAAATTAAACCTGAGCCTTAGAAGTTAGAGGAGTGGCAGGTCGATGCGGCATAAACCTCGCATCTTCGAAGTTTGTTGTGATTTTGTATCTGTGCAAGCCCTAGTTAACTAAAATTGGCAAGATCAAAACATTTAAATAAACATTAAGTTTTCCTAAATCCATGCCAAACAATAGGATAGTCGGAAATTTTTGAAGTTCGCTTAGTCTGTGATTTCTCCACTGCTTTTCTTCCTTTGAATTTCTCCAGCAAAATGTTCCCAAACTTGATGCATTTACGTGAAATTCCAAAAATTCGATCCTTGAAAACTTAAACTTTGAAATCCTTGAGAGCGAGTGTGATTATTATCGAGAGTTTTTTCTTAGGTGATTCCCATCACTTAAGATGTTAATTAACTATAGGGGCTTGCCCTTATAGGGAATTTTAAAGACGAGGTAATATAAACCCTGCTTTAATGTTTTCATATTAAGCGAAATTTTATCGGCTTATAAAATTGGTTCGCGGACGAACGGATGTCTGAAATCTTACAGTTTATTTAATCGAGCCCCACGAGTCGGCTTGATTATTGTCTATCATAGGGATGGATACACGGTTTGTGGTGCGGTGCTCGTTTATATAAACTATTTGGGATGAGATCGGTTTAATCTCATATCTTAAAACCTTCAAATTTAAAATTATTTTCAAAATCAAATACTACTTTTCAAATTATTTACTTAAATTAAATTAAAAATTCGCCGACAGCTTCTGTTAGGCGACCCCCTTTTCAAAATAAAACACACGACCTAAAAATATGCCGACATTAACAAATCTAGTAAAGCATGATGTGGACATTTCCTAAGAAGATCTATAAATCTTTCTAGCTTCCTTATTGATTCCCTTAGTGACGAAAGGATGTGTTATTATTTCTTAGCTTAGCAGTTTTTGATGGAGGGAAATATTTTGACAGAAAATTTTGTGAAAGTTCTCCCCAAGTTTTGATAGATACAGGTGCTAATGAATTTAACCATGCCTTGGATTTATCCCTTAATGAAGAAGAAAAAAGTCCAAGTCTATTGACATCATTCGACACTCCATCCTTATTTAAAATTATCTGAGTTCTAGAAAACTAGTGAGATGTAAATTAGGATCTTTATTAGTTGTTCCTTGAATTGATTATTTTATACCATTTGGATAATAGCGAGGTTTAAACTCAAATGAATTAGCAACAACATACGGGGTTCGAATGGTTATATGAATTTCATCCCATTGTTAGGTTAGCATAATCTCTTAAAGTCTTGGTAAATTTTCATTTTCATTTCTTTGATTTTCTTGGTTGTTTGCCGTCTTGTGAGGATTTTCAAATTTTTTTTTTGTTGCTTTTTCGAATTTTAATAGTATGTCCTAACTCGAATTGTAAGGCACTAAACCTATAGGTCCTCCTATGCATATAAAGTCACACAAAACACACTAAAAAGCAAACAAGCACACACGAGTTGTAAACTTCAAAGTGAAGGTTTCCATTCTGCCTTTATTGATTCTGTTATACCTTCCTCGGCAACGGCACAAAAACATAACCGGACGTAGACGCCTCAAAATTGATATTCAAAAGATAGTTTTAGTTTAGTTTTGCAAATAGATTAATTTAATATTTATGCGGTCACACAGTATACGGAATTATATGTATCGTTCGAAGTAATACGGGGCTCTAGTAGAGTCCTGGTTATCGATCCCTTGAGGAAGGCGGGAACTCTTAAAAATATAGCACACTCGATTTACAACGCAAGTTCGAAGTACTATTTAATATATTAATGCAAAGAATAGCAAAAGAAGCCCAGATTTCTTCTGACTTACTTCTAAATTTTCTAAGCAAGATTAACTAACACACACACTAAGTTTTGTAATTGAAAGGTTTATTATAGAAAAGTGGCTTCCCTTTTGCAATGATTCTATGGTGAGTGATTGATATAGATTGATAATAAAATTGTATTGTGTTAAATATGAGCATTCATATTCTTTACACTCGACAGAGTACCAACTCTTCCAAGTCATGTAAATAACATTAGCAAATCCTTAGCTTAGTCACTAAATCCATGGTTAGGCTAAAAAGATATTGGATCTCACTTCAAATCTCCCACTTCCTTTCACACGAAGGTAATCATAGCTTTAGTTGCAAACTTTAGGACCAAATTGAAGATTTCGAGCTTGTCACTCTAAAACCTCAATTTGACGCCCTTTTAACCATATTTCTCTATTTATTTCCACTCAATTCCCATGAACTACGCCACTCACTCATGGACATTGATGGATTCTCCATTATTGTTGTAGAACACTTGGTCTTTTCGGATTAGATGTTTCACAAAATATTTTAACAATTCAATTGACCAGATTGAAAAGTAAATGAAGTTCGAAATGAAAAACCATCACGATTTCTGTAACATTTTTATGGCACATCAAATCTACATTAACACTTCACCGCATCTCATTGCAAGAAGAAAGACAAAGAAATCTACTCAGAACTCATGGGGAAGATACAACAAAATATGGATTTTATATATAAAATTGAAGTCATACAAACACAAAAGTAATGCAACTTATCTCTTTCTCTTCCTCGACGAATCTCTTGCGAGTTCCGTTTGAATCCTTTTATCTTCTCTTGACATTCAATTCCCTCTTTAGAATGGTAAGAAAGAAGCAATCTCTCACTTTAGTCCTTCTCTACCTCCTTAGAAGAATCACACAATAAAAGACTTGTACACACTTTCCTCGCACTTACTACAAACCCTAACACTTTCTTCACTCTTCTCTAACACACACTCGCACACACCATGCCGCACACACATTTTGGCATCCAAAATGTTTACAAAATAAGTTAGAAATGATATCCCCGATAGTTTCCTCAACTGACCCTTCAAAAAGTCATCCAAATACATTGAATTTCACTTGAACCAGCTTTGAACACTGGTGGCGCTGGATAGGATGCCGACGGTGTTGGATAGGGCGCCGACGGCATTGTGTCGCCAATTAATTGTTTGAACTCTCTAGAATTGGGCGCCGGCGATGACGGTGCTCAATTTTCTTCATTTTTCTCCTTTTTGCTCCAAATTCATTCCTTTTTTCTTCCTTTTACTCGATCACCTAAGATACGTAATACACAACGGCAAAACATGAAAAATACCTTCCCTTTTAAAGTGTAATATCACCAAATATTAGTAAAATTATATGTAAAAACCTAATATATTTTTGGTGCATCAATGATTGCCATGTCTGCACTAGAATGAAGTATGGAATCCACTAGTTAAGTTTGAAATCATAGCCTGTGGTCGTTATATTTCTCGAAGTAGTTTTAACTCGCAAGTCACCGAGTTTTTAAAGTAAATGAAGATTGATGAAAATACCATCACAATTTTAAGAGTAAAAAAGTCTTAAATTATTCTCATCCTGAGATTAATTCTCGTATACGAGGTGAAAGAAAGGTAACTTCTCGAAATTCATGGATATTAAAAGAAAACAAAACATTTGCATTGAAATCCAAGTCTTAAAACAAAATCTTAACCTGAAATACAAAGTACATTATGTGTCTTCTACCCAAGTAAACTTACGGAGTTTCCTTTAACCAATCTCCAAACTTTTACACACTAAAATACTCACACTCACACACGAACACAAAAAAGAAAATCCTAATTTCTATTACCGCCGATTGAAGTTTTGAGGCTCCAAAAATGACAACGAATTCAGCGAGCCCTTCTCATTTAATAGAAAATAGAAAATAACAAAGGTTGCTTCAAACAACCCTCAAAATTCAGCAAAATCTAATGGAACTTGTAGAAAGGTAATTTTTGGCGCTATAGCGCCAGTCACGGGTGCTATAGCGCCCATCGTGGAGACTAGCGCTATTAGCACCAGGGGTGGCACTATTGCGCCACCAATATTTGCCCTAATTTTTCTCATTTTTACCTCATTTTCTCGTCTCCATTCAAGTACTTGAAACGAAAAACATACGAAATACCTTCCTTTAAAGTGTAATATCATCGAAAATATACATAAGGTATATAAAATATGCACTAAAATATATTATTTTTACGTAGATCACAAAGCGGTAGCACGTTGACTAGATTGAGGAATGCTACAGTGGAACTTACTTTTACATCTATGGATTATTCTGCATTGATCGGTTAGAAAGGGGAGCCAAGAGACTCCATTCCCTCCTACAAGCTGATTAATCTGCGCACCTCAATGACTGCCCTATGTCAATGATAAAAGCGAAGAGTCTTACATTAACATCTGAGAGGTAGTGAAGGTTGGCTAAGGAGCCAAGCAAAAAAACTATGAAGTTCAGGGGCCATAGAGGCTTGATCTGTCCTAGTAGTTCAAAGGACATCGAGGCATGACCACAAGGCCCGAAGGATAAAGTCCTTGAATGCACGCACATCCTAGATGAGAATTTTGTCATTGGGCTACGTTTGCTCTTTAAAGAGGTAGGCAGGTTGGTTAGGAAGTCACCTGCTACTTTAATGAGGAATGTCATGGAGCCTCACATCATACACTAAACGATAACAGTTGACTAGATCGAGAAAGAATGCTAGTGGACTTATCATCACATCTTGGCACTAGTCTGCATTGACCAGTTATGAGGAGACGAAGCTACGATCCCTTCTGGTGATAGAGGTGCGTACCAGTCTTACACTTTGTACATTATAGACGTATGAGTTTTACATCTTAACTTTAGAGGTAGTGAAGGTTGGGTATGGAGCCAACCAATAAAAACATGATGTCGAGCAACGAGATGCTCTCACAAAAAGGGCGACTATAACGTCGTTTGGTCGAGGAAGGCGTCGATGTTGGATGGCGAGAGCGAACTAGAGACGTCATCCATGAGGAATGCACTTAGACTTACTCTCCACTTTCTAGAAAAAGTGTTCAAGGGCCGTAGAAGCACGATCTTGAATCAATCAAGGTATTAAAACCTTGAATGCCTATGCAATGTTTATGAGGATTGTCATTGGGCCTTGCGTCATTGTTACAAAGACAGGTAGGTTAGTTAAGGAGCCAATCAATAAAGATAAATCATCAAATGACGAGGTGCTCTCATGAAAGGACTGACTAGAATGTCGTGTGGTATGAAAAACACTAAAGCATGTGGCTATAGGGGAGTCGATGTAAAAGATAAGTTGTCCTCATGGCAAAGTAGACTCTAAGGTTGTAGGGCTCGAGCACACGCCAGGAGGTGGATATGGAGCCAACGGATTATCGATAGATGAGACATCCTCATGAAAGAACAGACTAGAATGTCATATGGTCTGAAAGGTGTCAAACGCTAACTAGGCTAAGCATTCTACCAATCCAAGATAGGTCGTAAAGGCCAAGCAAATTAGTCCTCACTGTAAACGTCATGGAAGGTGGCAATAAATCTGAAGATGTTTGAATACAAGATCTTCTCAAAATCAAGTAGACTAGAGCATCATATGGCTCGAGTAACATCAAAGTATATGGATATAGAGCCAAAGGATTGTCATTAGACGAGACACCCTCATGAAAAAATAACTAGAACATCATATGGTTTGAGAGGTGTCGAGCACTGGTTAGACGAAGTAATTACGCGATCCATTATGAGTTAGTAAGGCTACCAAACGATCATCACACCCAACATCGCGGTGTCGTGGGATATCAAATAACACGGCTTGGACATCGATTGGTTAACCACCTAAAGTAGTCCTAACCAATGCAGCATGTCCCATGACGAGGTGATGAAAATTAACTAATTCAAACACAGTTCTAAAGGTGGTCAAATGAATGAGGAGATCCAATCTCATAGTACCTTGCATACTTTAGCAGAACAACTTTTGCTCAAGAATTTTGCGAGTGTGAGAGTACCCTGCTTAAGCATGAACTAATCGGGCTAGCTAAAGCTCGGATTAGTTTGACATGCAACGACATGGTGAGTAGAATCAGCGAGTTGATCATCGAATAGGATAACGGGTTCTTCGGATTAGCTTCAGAGTCTGAAGGCTCTAACTCTATTGTGACTGGAGCTCCTCGAAACTCGCAAATAGATTCGTTGCTTGTTGAACTCTCGTAGCCTCCTTGATGGATGTCTTCTTCGTCATTGTGATCATCGAGATTATGTATGATTTGAGAATTGTCATTTGTATCGAAATCGATGTTCGGATTGTCGCTAGTTACGTAATCGTTAGAAACAGTCAAAACGTAGCCAACGCCATAACCCTTATCATTATAAGATCCCACCGGAGTGAGCAGATAATCATACAGAGTCAGAGGTTCGAGGGATTTCTCCCCCAAATCGGAAACAACTATCCTAGGATAAACGGCCCCTAGTCCTAGCCTTAGGAGCCTCGGTTTTCTTTTCTTCGTCGATTTTCTTCTTCTCTTCGATTGTCTCTTGTTGAGGTGGTTCTTCCATCGCGAGTGATAGTGTCGACTTAACGAGTTTCGAACTACGAATTGAGGCTCGCACCGAAGCGGTTTGCATGTGATCCAAAATCTTCTTCGAAGACTTTGTCCAAGAGTAGCCCATCCATCATTAGTCGCATAGGGATCTATCGGAACAATGAGATCCGTTGAGATAACATTGACGGAACCTCCTTTCTGGGGTTCCTTCATGTACTCCTTCGGGATCGTTATATTCCCTTTCCGAAGATTATTGTTGAGCCAACTTTTGAAGGTAATACAATCTTCTATCTTGTGTCCGAAGCATCCGGTGGTAAGGGCAAAAGTTGGGATCACCTTTCTTGTCGACTTCTTCGGTCTCTTAGGCTCCGGCGGTTGGAAATCTGGAGTCTTCATCGAAGCTGCGGAACATTTTGGCATTGCCTCATTCTTGAACGGATACTCCTCGCTCGAAGCTCCCTTAACGTACGTTGCGGACGAGGCGGTTGTTCATGCTGTGGAGATGGCCGATAGCTGGGTCGGGGTTGTTGGTAGTCCTGTTGAGGTTCGTTGCGGCCGTTCGATGATATTTGTATCGGTTGCTTGCCTTTATCGGCTTGCTGCAACGATCCGGACTTCTTTCAAAAGTTTTCACGGGCTTCTGTTTGTCTGTTTTGTCGGTGAAACTTAATTGCTTCGCCTCCTCTTGCGAGCTTCCGGCCTTGCTTAACAACTTCTCGAAAGTCTTAATAGTAAATCCCTTGAGGAGAAGTCTTATCGGGCCATGAATGCTCTTAAGTAAAATGCCGATCGCATCTTTGTTCTTGTAGTTGTGGCTCACACTTCATACTTAGATTCCTCCATCGAAGTATGTAATCCACCAAAGTTTCGTTCGGCTTCGCTTCTCTACCACTAAATCACCTACGGTGATGTGGTGCTGAGCTCCGACAAATCGCTTGATGAAGAGGTTCTCTAATTACGAAAATGTCTTCACCGAACCGTTCGGTAATTCGCATACACGATCAAAGGCGATCCACTAACAGTGCCGCGACAAATTGTCTAAAGAGTAAGGCATCACTTCCGCCGGCATTGCAACAACTGGCACGAAAATGTGCAACATGCTGCCGAGGGTTTCCGGTTCCATCAAATGTCTTGAACAGAGGTGGTACAAAGCCTTTCGGATATTGGACAGCGTCGAATTCTTCGGGGTAAGGTCTACCCGTCCGAATGGATGTCCCGCTCTTTAATTGTGCCAAGGCTTCTCGCACCTGTTGTTCCACCATGTTCTTAATATCCTTTTCCGGAATCATGTTTTGTGTTGTATCCTACTTTAACTGATCATCCCCATTAACGGACGTAATCTCCTTTCCTCTGTCTACAATGTGAATGACTTATGGGGGTGTTTCTCTTTGGGGTTGCTCCGACTGCGGGAGAGTGGCTAGGGCTACGACCATCTCTTCCATCCTTTTTGCCATTTGGGCGATCGTATCATCTTTCTCTTGAAGCTGCCTCCTCATTACTTCCGGCTCCTCTCTTTCTGCGGCTGCAGGAGCACCTTGTGAAGCTGACGAAGCTCGCGTTTCAACCATGTTAATTTTTGCATACTCATCATCCATGAACTCTGACGAATCAATCTCATCTCCGAATTTCTCTTCTCTTTCCTTTGCTAATCGCCGAATACCGGTTCTTAGCTTTTCCATAGCATCTTCTAGTGGTCTT
The DNA here is from genome assembly GCA_022702705.1 of Papilionanthe hookeriana x Papilionanthe teres. NCBI lineage: Eukaryota > Viridiplantae > Streptophyta > Magnoliopsida > Asparagales > Orchidaceae > Papilionanthe > Papilionanthe hookeriana x Papilionanthe teres. The sequence continues at coordinate 31,616,065 of CM040431.1, forward strand.
TTACGTACATCCTTGCGGTTGTCATGTGATAAGCTGTCGGGTTTCCTTCTCATGAGTCCCCTTTCTTGCGGTAGCACTTTCTTCGGATTCGAGTCTCTGACGAGACTTTCCTTCTCGAATTGTTGTTTCGATCTTAATTGTCCAGGTAGTGGGACGCCATACCATCCTTCTAGCGACGGAAGGTTCAGGACCGGATGGTGCAGTCGACCCAATCTTTGGAAGGTGGTATCCTCCACTAATCTGTAGTCCTGAAACAACGATAGGTGGACTAGCTTTCATTTTCTTATTTGGCTTTTACGCAACGATAGCGAGGTTCTACTCGCGGCCCGAGACGGGATTTGGTAGCACCCGCCACATCCTTCTTAAAATTTACGATACGAGGGCACCTTTCCTTCTTTGCTAACTTCTCTATCAAAGTTTGCAGTCGAGCAAATGGCGTAGTTCTGGCCCTTTTCTTACGACTATCGTTGTAATATAATGGCTGAGGCAATGCGGCAGCAATCTTGCGAACATTTTCTTCATCCTCTACGGCGGAGAGGGGGTTGGAATCTACTTCCTCCCAAAAGTGGTATGTATTCGAGCGGCGGTGTATACTCGGGCGGTTACGGGATTTCCTCAGGGAAAGCAACTTTAGCGGCTACGGCTTCTCCAGCGATCCTTCTCTACGTTCCTTCTTTGAGTCCATGTCGGCGATAGAATTCTAGAGCTGGACCCGATTTCAAAAACAGAAGGTCTCACAGGAAGTTCTGTACCCTCCACGGTAATAGGTTCACCATAGTTCTGAATTTCCTTCCCCTTTAGTTTAGCAGGAGCCGGGGTAGGTGCAGAGACAACTAGACCGGTGGGGGTAGCAACAACGGTCCTTCGTGGACGGCGGTACTCCTCTCGGTTGGAATCTTTTGCGAGAGGAGGAAATTCGTGAGTTGACATGAGGTTGAACTCAATCAACGGCTTCTCAGTTTTTGGCACTTTGCTTGTGAGTGAAAATAGAGTGACGTCGGGGATTTTGATGTCGGTGTTCTCGAATCCTTGTCCGAATCGAATAATTCCATTGTTAGGCAGTTCGTCTTTGAATATGGCTAGGTCGAGTCCGTTGACGAAGGAGAAGATCAGTTTTGGGGCTTCCATTTCGCGGGGCGGATTCCGAGTGTTAGTCCCGAATCGTGCTTCCTCTTATCGTATAACTTATGACGAAAAAGAAAGAGTCTGAACACATTTCTGTTTATCTTAGTGTATTTGTGGTATTAAAGGAAGATTATTTTTTCGAAAATATTTGTTCGTTAAGACAGAGAATTATTAAAAGAAGGAGGGTTGTAGGAAGGGTAAAGGAATTGATTAGGAACCGGAAAAGGAAGAGAAAGTTTTGTAGGAACTTCTCGACCCGCAAGATCGCTCCTAAACTAAAACCTATTGGGGGGTCCACCCCACCTCAGAAATGAGGTAAAAGGATCTCGGAACCTCTCTGTTTAGGGGTTTCTAAACAGTGGCTCCTAAATCCGAGAGAATGTTAGGCTATACTTGTTCGAGGTAGAAATGAACATAGTATTCCAACAGAAAGAATGCTAGTTTGATCCACTAGGAACATGAATACACTACCAATTTTTAAAAGCAGAATTGTCTGATTAAAATGGAGAGGAACTGATCCCCAGCGGAGTCGCCAGAAATATGTCGGCATTATTTTTAGGTTAAGTGTTTTATTTTTGAAAAGGAGGTCGCCTACAGAAATTGTCGGCGAAATTTAAATTTTAAATTTAATTTAAATATATATATAATTTAGAAAGTAGTATTTGATTTTGAAAATAATTTTAAATTTAAAAATTTTAAGATATGAAATCAAGCCGATCTCACATCCCGAAATAGTTTATATAAACGAGCACCGCATCATGAGCCGTGTATCTACCTCGAAGAATAGACACCTTTGCTTGATGATAAGGCTCGATTAAATAAACTAAAAGATTTGTGACATCCGTTTGGTACCGCGAACCAATTTTATAAGCCGACAAATTCCACTGCTTAACATGAAAGCATTAAACGGGGTTTATATTACACAGGTTCTTAAAGTTCCCTATAAGGGCGAGCCCTATAGTTAATTACATCTTAAGTGACGGGAATCACCTAAGAAAACTCTCGATAATAATCGGTAATTCTGCTCTCGAGAATTTCGAAGTTTAAGTTTTGAAAGGATTGAATTTTGGAATTTCAATAGGGAATGGATCAAATTTGGAACATTTTGTTTTGGGAATTCAAAGGAAGAAAGGTAGGAGAAATCACAGATTCGAAGCGAACTTCGGTAATTTCTCAACTATCCTATTGTTTGGCTTGGATTTAGGAAAGCCCTAATGTTTATTTAGTATTTTGATCTTGCCAATTTTAATTAGTTAGGACTTATATTCGTATGATAAAATCATACAAATAGCCTCAAGATGTGAGGGTTTATGTCGTATCGGAAGACTACCTCAGAGTCCTAAGACCTGTTAGGGCTTAATTTGCAATGCAAATGCCTAACAAAGAGTCGAGGATTTATGTTGCACTAGGTAAACTGCCTCGAAATCCTATGGCTTGGTTATTTAATTCTAAGAAAGTTTTGTTGAAGTAGACTCGGGTTTTACTGATGACGATGGTCGTGCTGCCCACCATGCTCCGAGCTCCTTGTTGTCGCAGAGGTTTAGTTATAGAAGTCATAAATCAGGAGATGAGAAAAGTGTTTCGGTTTAGAGAAAATCTTAATTTCCAAGTGTTTTTTATTATATTTTATTTAAAACAAATCTTAAAGTTGATTATAACAACACCGGTTAAGATCCCACGGTTCCATCCTTCCGGCATCTTTATTTTTATCCGATTCACTTAGTCCAGATGAATTTGCTAAACTCAACTGAATGAGTTCCACACTTTCATTTAGGCCAGTGGGAAATCCCGTTAGCGAACACGTAGGTTACATCATCCGAGGTATTCCCGATCATCCAACAAGATGTTTTAGTTTAGTTGTAATTGTAGTTTTGTGTTACGTTTGTGATTAAATTTTGAGTTGTTTTATATTTTGAAATGTTGTGGCGGTGAATTTTATCTTGCAATGACTTTTAATTTAGTTTTGGTTTCGGTTTTAGGGACTATCCTAAAGGTGTGGGTTTTCATGCAACAGTTGTTTATCATACAAGAAAAGTAAGTGTGATGCGATTAAATAAATTGCAATAAAGTAAATTGCAACAAAATAAAAGCGTACCTGGAGGGTCTTCCCGTCATCCCAAGCTACACTTAAACAACATTTAGAATATTTAAGCAAGTTCCTAGGTAAAGCTAAGGGAAGGGTTATGATTTTCTACCAAGTTCCTAATCCTATAGCTAGTCATTTCCTATGACGTCTAAGTTCTTGTGTTTTGGTTTGAGGACGATTTTCTTCATCAAAGAACAATTAAATTCAATTGTTCTTATAAATATCCTATCATATTGAGGAAGTGCTTAAGAAGAATCTTAAACATCTTTTCGATATTGCTAGAATTGTTTTAAGTCCAAATGAATTTAATTATACAAATGAATTAATCGTCCGAGAATTCAAGTTTTGTTATCTTGCTCAGTGAACTAGGACATTTGAATATCCTATAAGTGAAGTAACATTTCATTTGACGTTATGTTTAGGAGTTATGATAACCAAAGCTTTCGAGGGCAAATTGGTGCTCAAATGGTTTGTGATTTAATTTAATTTCAGTTAACCGGTTTAAATTTGGAATAGTGTTCAAGTTGCTTTACTTTTATTTTTAAATTCTTTATGTCTTAGGTGATGTCATTTTTAATTTAATTTAACTTTAATTTAATTTAATTTGGTTTAGTTTTAATTTTAATTTAATTTGAATTGATTTTAATTTTAACTTGATTCTATTATCTAATTTTAATTTAATTCAATTTAGTTTGATTTGATGTGAATTAACTTAATTTAATTTAACTTGATTTAATTTGATTTGATTTAATTTAATTTAATTTAATTTAATTTAATTTAATTTGATATGTTTTAATTTAATTTTATTTAATTAATTTAATTTAATTTTAATTTAATTTAATTCAATTTAATTTAATTTAATTCAATTTAATTTAATTTGTTTAATCTAATTTAATTTAATTTAATTTAATTTAATTTAATTTAATTTAATTTGTTTAATTTAATTTAATTTAAATTTTAATTTAATTTTATTTTTAATTTTAATTTAATTGAAATTTTAAAAGAGTTTAGTAATTTAACTTTAATTTAATTTAATGATTAAGTCTTTTAACATTTTAAATCTTAAATTTGAATTATCATTTTAATTAGGAATTAAATATTATTGAGATGATTAATTTAGGGATTCTTAAATTAAAGAACAAATCTCTTCCTATTAATATCCTTATTTTAATAATTCCAATTTTATTATTATTCCAAATTTAATCAATTATTTAATTAAAGTTTGTTTTAATTATTTTCAAATTGTTTGTTAGGTTTCTACTCTTTAATTATTTAAATTTCAATCATCCAAATCAGATTAGGATCAAATATTTTATTCTTTAATTTTATTGAGCCTAAAGTTTTAATTAAAGATTAAAATTTTAATTAACATTTTTGCCCTTCAAGCTTAATAATTCCATAACTCACTAAATTGAGCTTAAATGAACTTGAAATTTTTATGTGACTTCACTCATATATCAATAAAGACATGAGAGGAGAAAATGTGATTTTTCTGTATTTAATTTATTTATGTAATTATTTTTGGTGGAAAATAAGAATTTTCAAGGAAAATTTAGTAACATGACCAAGGGAAAGTTTCTGTCCTTAAGAAAATTATGGGACATTCCTAATGATCAGAGGACCACTTGGACCAATTTTGGTGATTTTTTGAATTATATTATTTTTATTATAATTATTTTAATTTTGGAGTATTAATTAATTTAAAAATAAAATAAAGGTTGAAGAATGAATTTCATATTTTTTAAAAATCTCTCTGATATCAAGGAAATCAGAGAATCAATTTTTACAATTTTTTGATTTTTCTTTGATTTATTAGAATTATTTTAGTGGAAATGCTAAAAAATACATTTTTTTAATTTTAAAATTACCTTAGGGCTTTAAAATTTAATATCTCATCAAATAGACCTAAGAAAAATATGGGGTTTGTTCCTAAGTGATTAAAATTCAAAATGTAACATTTTGGTGAATTTTATTATTTTTGTGATTTTTATTATTTTTTAATTATTAAAATATTAAAATAATACGAAAAATCAACTTTTTTAGAAAATTACAATTTTATTTTTCTTAAATTTCGCTGATATCAGAGAGACTCCAAAACCAATTTGGTGAATTTTTGAAAAGTATTTTGAAAGTTATGAATTTTTAAAGTCTAAATTGGCTAAATGGCTTAATCAACCCATTTAGTAGGGCTAACCAAGTCCAATTGACTTTCAATTTTTATGGTGGGTTCCTCTGATCCTAAAGGTCACTGGAGAATTGATTTCAAGTCAATTTGATGCATGATTAGCTCTAATTAATTAAGGACCTATTTTGGGTGTTTAGGCCAATTAGGGTTATTCCAAGTGAATTAATTCAAAACCTATTTTTCCTAGGGTCCTCTGGTCATAAAAAACATTACCAAATTTTTCTATAATTTATTTCACAACATGCTAATTATTGGATTTAAAATACTCAAAACAGCAAAATGAATTTGAAAAATCAATAACTTCTCATAGGGATGGCCAATGACTTTGGAAAATTCAGTGAATGTTCCCAAATTCAGAGGCTTCAAAAGCCCTATGGTCTCATTCCATGGTGAATTTCCTATATGCATGGAGAATTAAAATAATGCGAGAGGGTAAATAAATCATTAAAAATAAAATACTTGATGAAATTAAATGATTTCTTTTCCACATTATTCTCCTCTATTCAGCGAGCGAGAGGGTATTTTTATTTTATTTTTCCGATTTTTCTACACGAAAGTTATGCATTTTTGAAGTTTAGGGAATTAAATAAATCAAAAAAATACCATAATTTCCTACTTATCCACGCGGCGCCACGCCATCCTCGGCAGCTCCGAAACGCCGCGTGTCGCGCTGCCATTTGACGCAGCCATCCAACTCAGCACTCCGTGGGCCCGCTGTATCGTTCCATCTCCTCATCCGGCGAGATCCTGGTCGTCCGTCCGCGCGTGTATGGAATGAACGGCATCTGTTCATCGTCCCCAAGCGTCCTCACACGAGAGCCGTCCACACTAAAACCCTAAGAACTCACTCATTTCACAATGGATTTTCGTGTTCTTATGCTCTATGGATTCGTCTTGAAGAGATGAATACATCTATACAGTGATCATGCATTGAAATTAAGGCATTTGAAATGGAGAATCCCCAAAAGCTCGGGATAAAGAGTTAGCTCTTACCTTTGCTCAGAGAAGTGCGACTTCATTCTGAGGGTTGTGTCACCTTCGATTGGGTCCAAGCAAGCTCCAGATGAAGTCTCCTGGTCTGGTGAATTGCCTAGGTATGATTTCGACCAAGCCCGATCACAAAGCTTGGAGTCTGGGACAGATGGGTGGCACGGAGAGGGGGCTTTTGCTGGTGGACTTCTTCCCTCGGTCCGAGTGAAGGTGTAGGACCAATCAATTTGAGGATTGATCCATCTGTGGAGAAGTGTCCCGGTTTTGAGTGGAATTTTGGCGAGAAATTGGGCTCCGTTGGTGGGGATTAGGGCGAATTGTCACCTGGGGATCAGCTGCTCTAAGTATGGAGAGTGTTCCGAAGCAATTTTTGCGGGGTTTCGATAAGGTACGGTTCGGCACCTCCCATGGCCGAGAGTGGGTGGTGTTTAAATAGGAGAGGGTGGAGGGCCTCCCGGGGAGTTAGGGCTTGGGATCGAGCTGCTCTTGACAAGAGAAGAACGACTACAATGGCCACGCTGGGGATGGGGCGGCTCGGCGGGTGAGAATTCCAAGTTTGGGCTCACATGTGAGCTCTCGGCCTGGTGGTTTCCGGCGGCCGTGGTGGCCGGCCGGCCGAGGTCGGGTCACCCTCGAGGCTCGGGGAGGTCGGGTCTTGGCAATGGTGAAATCGATTGCGGTTGGCCGTGTGTAAAAGTGTTGAATCGAAGTAGAAGGGGAGGAATCATTTTGGCTTAGTTTGGGTCAACCCATGGTTTTGGGCATGGTGCACCCTCCAAGGGGCTTTGGGTGCTTGTGGGGAATCGGATAGGCTAGGCTGAGATGGAGTGGTGAAGTCCCTATCAACTTGGTTTAAGTAAATTTTGGGTTTAGGTGTTGCATAAAAAAAGGTTAAAATTGCTTAAGGGAGGGTTAGGAAAGGGGTTCCCCCTTTTGCCATTAATGTCTTGATCACATGTCAAACCTTCCATGGCTTCATGTGGCTTGTTCATGGCTTGCATGGGGCTTCATGGCTCCATTTGGCTTGGGGCAAAGCTTAGTCAATTTCATGGAAGTAGATTTTAGGAATCTTGGCATTTTTGGTGGAAATTTGGATGAAGCTTGATTTGGAATGGTTTAATGATGATTTTTAAACTTAGGGGTGATATCAATTAAAGGTATGATGAAAAGAAATTGTCATGTGGGCTTTAGGGCCAATTTTGGGCTTTTGTATTTGGTGGAAATGGGCTTTTAAAATGGTTTAAAGAAGTGGGCTTTTGGATTTTAAAATGGATTTAAGGATGGGAATTTTGCAAAGGATTGGATCCAATGAGTGTTGATTTAGTTTAGGAATGTTTCATGAATGATTTGGAATAAACTTGAAGAGTTTGGGCTAGGTTTGGGTTGGATTTGGACCTCTTTGGTGAATGGGCCAATGTAGGTCAAATTGGGCTAACTTGGGCCAATGTTGGGCTAGGGTTGAAATTGATGTAAAATAAATGTTGGGAAATGTTTATGGGAGTGTTTCAAAGAGGTTTTGGCTTTGGTTGGGTTTTGATTTTGGGGTTTGGGATTATTTGGGTTAGGTTTGGGTTTAGGTCAAAATTGGGCCTTTTAGCTTTGGGTTGAATTTGAGTGGGGTTTGGGTCTAAATTTTGGGCAAATCATGTTAGCTTTTTGTTTGTGGGTTGTTAAGGAAGGTTTAGAAAAGATTTGGGGTTAATTGGAGTTGAATTGGGTTAGTTTGGGTTAGGTTTGGGTCATAGGTCCAAATTGGGCTTTAAGGCCAAAAGTGAAATTGGACCCAAATGTCAATCAAATTGGACTTGGATTTGGTCTAGATTGGTGTTGGGAATGTTGATTTGAAGTTTAGAATTGAATTGGACCAGAATTTGGGTCAATTGGGTAGGTTTGGCTTGACATTGGGTTCACTTAGGGTTAAAATGGGTCAAATTGGGGGTTTTGACAAAAGTGGGGTAAATTGACAAAATTGGCCCATGGTGTAGTTCAACAAAATGAAATTGAGAATATTTAGGATTTTTTGGAATTTTCTGCGAATTTTCTGAATTTTTGGATTTTTTGGGTCAAGAGGGGTATTTTGGGTATTTGGAGGGTATTGGGAGGTATTTTTGGAATTTTTGGTATTTTTGGGTATGAATGATCAATTTGAGTAATGTGGGAATGTTTGGGATTGATTTTGAGGAATTTTGGGTAATTTAGGTGATTTTGCAAATTTTGGGCAGTTTCAAGGGTTTTGGGTAGGCTAGGCGGGTGTAGGGTCCCGGGGGTCAAAAATTGAAATTTGGAGAATTGAAGATTAAGTGAATGTAAGTGGAATAAAATCATTTTGGTTGAGCCATGAAGCCATATCAAGCCCACATGAGCCATTAGGGGACTCATTTGAGGCATCCACTATGTTGTTCCTAACCCTCTTAGCCAAGGGCTTAGGGGTTAAGGACCATCCATGTGGATCACCTTTATGAGTCAGGAGATCAAGTTAGGTATGAGTGTGTTTTTTTTTTTTTTAGGATGTGTGTGAAAGTGTAGTGTATAGGTGTAGTGTGTGTGTAAGTCAGCCCTTCACCAGACCAGGCCACTGGGGTAGTCCTGAGGCCAAAGAGTCCTATAGGAACTCATCCTTTAAACTTCACATTTGATTTCAACCCTCCAGGTGATTAGGGGTCTACGGTCAAGTTTGTGGAGTTTGCGGGGAGTTAAGAAGTGGTTTGAATTTCTAGGTGGTGGGTCTCAATTCTAATCCTCTAAGATAGTCAAAGGAAAAGCCTAAGGCTAGATCCTAAGTACTAAAAAGAAGAAGAGAATACCTCATCAAAAATGAGGTCAACAGTATCAAACACTACTTTCTATGAATTGGTATAAATGAGCTTACATTGTTGATCTTCATTTATAGTAGGAAGAGGACAATTTTATCAATTGCATGATTTTCTGTGATACAATTTGATTTTATGAAAGCCAGATATACCAAGAGGCTATATGTAAATGATAATGGACATTTCTTTAAGAGGCATTCACATACCACAATTTTTTTTTTATATTTACATATCTAATACCTAAACCTCGATATTTACTTATATGCCACCAAACTTGTGGAACATGTCTCGTTTTGTTAAAAATTAAAAGGGTGACATCTTTGATTTGGCATTAAATATTTGAGTGCTATAAATGTGAAAGTAGAGTTTAAATGTTACATGTACAAATTTATAGGATTTTGATCTCTCGCTTTTGTTGTGTTCTTGAGCCTTTTGAGAGTTTGAGGTTTTGGGATCACTTCAATACCAATTTTGTTTGGTAGATTCACTTAATGATTTGGAAAGTTTAAAATGTTGTTCTAAGCCTTTTTAAGCCATGTGAATTCACCATTTTGGGGATGATTAGTGCTATTTTGAATCTTGTGAATTTACTGTTTTGGATTTGATTTTTTTACTGCTTCGGCACAGTATTTTAAATGCTTTAGAAGGATTTAAACACTGTTTTGGGCTTAAAAGACCTCTGTTTTGAAAAGAAATTAAATAATTTTTGGGGCTGCATGCTCACTGTTTTGGGGAGGTTTTAAATGTTGTTTTTGCTGTTTCTAAAGTTTTAAGCGCTAATTTTGAGCCAGTATAAAGGTTGTTTTGGAAAGGGTTTGGGTGTTGTTTTGGCCCAGTTTTCTCGCTATTTTAGCTCGATACTAAAGCTGTTTTGAGGTGAATTTGAGTGTTATTTTTGGGATTATGTATGTGCTATTTTAGCAATTGTAAACCTAGTAATTTTGGGCTGCACATCTAATGTTTTGGAATGAATATAAGTGATGTTTTTAGCCCTATACTTTAATATTTTTGGAAGATTTTAGAATGTCGTCGTGGTTTGGTTATCTTCGTTCGATGATTTAATTTGGGTGTGTTTCCTAAGTTCTACTTATATTAAAATATAAGTGGAAATGTATAATATAGAGATATATGGATCAACTAGCGGGTCTATAAGTTGGATGATTTAGGGTTTAGGACGATGATAAAATGCTTATGTGTGTTACGAGTGAGATATTAAAATAGTAACTCCTGCCTCAATGACCTACAGAGAGAGGATATGACCGATGATACTATTCACCAACTTTTGGTAAGAAGTTGCTTCTGACTTTCTTAAATTATCGGTAGTTCTAGTTCAACCAGAGCGATTACTTCTGGACTATCACATTTTGCCAAAAAATATAACATAACAAAAAAATTCTTTTTATGACAACACTACTTTTGACTGCTAAGTAAACTATGCATGAAAAATTAAAGAATTTTTGAAAAAATTCCACAAAAATCCACTTGTTAATCACTTTGATTGAGCCTAAGACTTGCACTCCCTTAGAATGTTTGGTTGGTAGCTTCTAAACAAGGTTGGATTATAAAACAAACAGTCAAGCTCTGAGCTCGCCTTAACCGAAATGCTTATGGCCTAGTTTAGTCTTTCACATATGTCACCGACCTTTTTTTTATTTTCACTGCAAAATTTGCCAGCTTTTACTTATGATAATGACATTTTTGTAGCAGCAACAAAAACTTCGAGGTAAGCAAATTTATTTTATATATACTATGTTTTATTGCCTTTTACAACACTCTTTACTGCATTTTTACTGTGTCTATAATATTCTTTTATTCATACATCATTTATTTACAGAACTTGCGAGACCTCTAGAGTCGAGAACAGCAGGACACTGGTTATAAGGTACCCTACGACAGACCACTGACCAAACTATTTGCATGTTCACATAAACTTTAAACCTATGGTCGTTACGATATGGAGCTAAGAGCAAGCATTAGGCAGCATGATAAATATACAAATGAACGACAGAGGACTTCCATCGACGAATCAAGACTTAACACAAAATAGAAGCTACTTCAGCAAAACTTTCCTTAGTTTTAAAATAAAAAAACTCATAGGACCTTGATGCAGTTTGTCTAGCACATCGTAAATCCTAACATTATTTTTAGGCTCCTACACAATCATGTTGTGCAGCATAAGTCTTAATTCTCTTTGAGTTCTGAGGTTGTCGTTCGGTATGATGTAAACCCTCATATCTTTATAGGCTACTGTATAATCAGATATTATTTAAGTTTAAGCCTTGGATAACAAAATTGGCAGGAGCTAATATTAAATAATGTTATTTCTAAAACATAAAGCCAAACAGTATGATAGTTTGGGAAGTCACTGACATTTTCCCTTAGATCCGTGATATTATATACCTTTCACTCCTTTAACTATTGAAAATAACTATTCTTATTTGATTCATTCCCACTTGCTATTCCTTACAAACTAAGATGAAAACTAAACTTCAAAATCTTGAAGACAGAACCACTGATCTTTGTCAAGAGTTTTTCTTAAGTGACTACGATCATTTAGGATGTAATTAACTATGGGGGCTTGCTGCTATAGAAAACTAAGAACCCAAGTAAAATAAATATATAATCTTTGTATTAGGTAGGAAAACTTGTCGGTTACACATAAAAGGTTCGCAGACTAAAATAGAGGCATAAATTTCTTTGTTTAAATGATTAAGTCTACTATCAAGTGGTGTGCTCATCTTTCAAGATAATATATCACTTGGGGTATTGTGCTTAATTATCTAGACTTTTAGATATATGAGGTCTATTTGGTCATATTTATTTCAAAATTAAAATACTATTTTAAAAACCAAAATTACACATAAATATTAAATTTAATTTAATTATTTTCAAAACAACTAACCAAATTATGATAGACACCATCAACAAGCAAGAAAATTAAATTAATTATTGCAAATACAGACTACTAAAGCTAATAATATAAAAGTAAATAGTAAAAGAAAGGGCAACATCAAATCGCCTGCAACTACAAACTACTAAAATTGAAAACACATGACTACGCAGTAAAAAGAACTAAATTCTCCTTTGGATTAGTCTCTTTCTGTAATGTTGCAAACTGATTAAAGCACTCTCGTGACATATTAAACTCTATTTCATGTTTTAGTATTCTAAGAATTACAAATAATTTAAAATGAGAAGTGCATCCCTCCTAAATTTCCCTCTGAGCCACATTCACTAAATCTTAAAAAGTTTGGGCTTCTTGATTTGGTGTCTCTTCCTGCACCTGGCTCGAACAATATTGTCTTGTCCCATCAAAGATTATTTCTTCATATCTGCTTGAGTGAAATCCAGGTAGAAGATCATAACACATTGAAGGACCAGAGCTAAATGTTGTAGAGTCAACCTCCTTATGTTAAGTCTTGATCTAGTAATTAGACTCAAACCCTTGATGATATAAATCATATCTTACTTTGTTAGACGTTGAGTGTGCTCGATTCATGTGTTTTGAACATAAACAATGAAACCTATCTATAGATAGGTAAAATGGAAGTTAGTAATGTTGTTGCCATGAAGTCCTCTACATCGTTCAAGAACTCTTTGGTGATCCTTTTTCTATCTAGGTAAAGTTTATTATTCAAACACAATCTTGATGTAATAATATCTATATATACCTTTTAACCTGACAAAAATCAACACATTATAAAGTGTATTCAACTGAATACATAGAATTTAATTTTAGTAGTTGTCGTAATGACAAAGTTATAACAATGGGTGATCAAATCTTTAAAAGCATTGACATTTTAGATAACTCGAATAACGTTCATCACTCAAAATTTGATTGATTTAAATTTTGAATCAGATAGAGATCATATCGAAACAAATGAGTAGAGCTACATGCCAAATTTTGAATCAAATTTCTTTCTAGCCGAACCAAGTTCGACTAAAAAGCATAATGTTAATAGCCTACTGTTGTTATGGATATCAAAGATCGATAATTGATAAAAAATTGATACATTTTCAGCTCTAATCTTGTCTTCAACTATAGCTACAACAACCCTTACACAAGTTTATTTTTTTCACATTTTCTTTCCAAGTGCAAAGCAACTAATCTACCTAAATATTCTTGTTTCAACAAATGTTACTAGATTACTTAGACACCTCTACACATTATAAGAAGGAAATACCTCACACAATGTAAGAGTGTTCATTGTATCCTCCAATGGGAATTTCAATTTCCATTACCAACATAAAAATCCACTTCGAAGTAAATTTCCATGTTCACAATAGAGATTAGATTTCAAAGTGAATTTATATTTTGACAATGAAAATTACATTTTTCATTGGAGGAAAACAGTGAACACTCGTACATCATATGACGTATTTCATTCTAAGAATATGTGTAGAAGTGTCAATTAAAATCTAGTAAAAAGTTGTAGAGATGAGAATGCTCAGGTTTATGATTGGCTTTATAGTGGAAAAAAAATACAAAAGAAATATATCCATGAAAGGGTTAGTGTAACTACATTGGTAGGCATTATTTGGAGAGAGGCATCCTAATGGATTTAACCTATAGATTTAACTTAAATCTAACTAAACACAAAAAAAGTAAATATTAATATAAATTATCCACTAATTCTTAGTTGCGTTATGTTGTTTTATAAATCAATGTTGAACTGGTTAACGATATTCAACATACCTAAACTCAGTAGAATGTTAAACTATCTGATTTCAAGCCGAGCGAAGGTTTGCTCGAAAACGGATTGTTCTAAAATTAATTTTTGAGCGATTGTCATTGTTTGAGCTAAATTCACATATCTACCTTACATACCACATGTATAAAATATAACTTAAAAGCCTTAAGTTCCTAGCATGCATAACATAAAGTTAAAAAACGCAAAGTTCTAAATTCACAAACTTACCCTATGTACCATATGTATAAGATAAACTTTAAAAGCTCTAAGTTCTTAAAATATACAACATAAAGTATAAAATCACCAAACCCTAAATTCACAGACCTATCCAACGCGCGGAATCAGATCATGGATGGATCCAACTAAATTTCAATCCGATTAAGCATGGATTCCGATTAAGCATGGATCAATTCATTTTCCGAGTCAGCTCGAATTCTAAATGAGCCAACATGAACACAATTTTTGTCTCTTGAGTATAAAAGAGTTTGAGATCTATTAGTTCAGATTTCATTTATGGAGGGCGAAATCTTTCTAATATCTAAGGGGGTGTTTGGCTGTAACTTGGTTCAACGTTAAACATGATTTATTAAATCATGTTTAATTCAAATTTATTAAAATTGTTGAGCGATGTCGTAAACCTGCCTCTTAGATAGATTTAATAAAACCAGATTTACGTCATATTTTTAATGGAATGCGACTAATATTCACATATTGCAAAAATTACTGATTTAATGAAGAGTTGGATTCAGTTTTTACTTTTTTATGTTTGGCGGGATTTAAGTTAAATCCATGCCTAAATCTTATAAAATGAAAATTCAATTTTCCAAAATAGGAATTGCGGCAATGAAATTTAGATTTTGATGTAAATTTTCAACTTGGAACTAACAAATTAGACTTCGAAGTGAATTTTCACTCTACTGTGGAAACTATTCTTTGTACTAGAGGATGCAAAGAAAACTCTTACATCATATAAAATATTAATTTCTAAGAACATATTTTCAGGAGTGCAGTTAATCACGTAAGGGGTTGTGGTGACGAGAATGTTTAGTTCTATAATTGGCTTTACAGTTGGAAATAAAATACTAAATAAATAGCTCATGATAGGGTTAGAGTAGCAACAGTTGCAGATAATATTAGAAAGAGATATCATGAAGTCTAAATAAATCATTAGAATTACTTTTTCTTAATACTAAACAAAAATTATTTCTTGAATATTGTTCAATTTTAATTTTGACTCAGATTTCTTAGAGCCGACAACAATTAAACTCAAAATCACAACTTTAACATCCTACTGAGGTTGATAGGTCTGTAAAAGATCGATAATCGATGAACATTTATCAATACTTTGTCTCTAATTCTCTTTATCTCCATAGGCACACCAACTCATTCACAAGAATATTTCTTCATATTTTTCTCTACAAGTGTAAAACCAGTGATATGTATGAGATTTACTATTAGCTTTTCACTTGGAGATCAAATATGAAATAAATACATCTGTTTAAGGGCTGGTGTAGCTACAACAGCATACACTATTAGAGGAAGATACCTTAATCGATGAGTTAATGTCCGACTATGAGTCAATGTCCGAACGTTTAATGGTATTCGACAGAACTAATATTACTAAGATGTTGTATGATCTGACTTCGAGTTGAGATGATATAAGTTCCAAGTAAATTTGATATGTAGGTTCCAAATTAATTTAATCCAAAATTTTGGCTCTTACCTCAGGCTTGTTTATTTCAACTCGAGTTTCATGTGTGAGTCAAACTTAGATTCTATTTTCGAGTGATTATCGTTTTTCGAACTAAATCACATTCTGGATTTGGCATGTACCTCAGGATTTGATAATTCTTAATTTGCAGGATTTATTAAAATTTATTCAAACTAAATCCTGTTTTCAACCGAATAACCCATTAATCTAAAGGCCAACATTCTGCGCCATAAAAGAGGTCTCACCACCATCTTATATAATTTTCCTTAGTGTAAGCAATATTTTTCTATCACACAACATGTCGTATGCATTCCTCCACTTCAGCCAACTTGAAATCTACTAATCACATCCCCATTTATATCACCTAAACTTTGAACGAATGACCCAAGATATCTAAAACAATCACACCTTTTAATGATTTGATCTTGGTAGTTACAACTCAGCCACTAGAGCTACTACTACTAAAATTACATTTCATGTATTCAGTTGAAGATCCACTCAAACTAGTTCTTTAGATTCAAATTTCGACCTCCATAATTTAAGTTTTGGGTTGATTACATACAGGGCACCCAAAGCATTGCTATTCACAAATCAAGCATCCTTTTTTTCAAAATCTCACTCAAATATCAAAGGTCATGATAAAACCCCAACCCATATTTTTCATTTTCATATCTAAACTCTCTCTAGTTTTGTTCACAAGCGGGATATCACAAGCGAAAATCATACAAGTTAAATTTTCTAGTAAATGTACAGTAAGAGCATCCATAACTAAAACAAAATGGGCTTAAAGCCGATCCCTGATGTAATCCAACAAAAAAAAAATATTTGGTCATAATTACTAAACCCTAAACTCTAAATGCATTTTTGTTTGAAAATATTTGAAAAAAAAAGTAAATGAAATGAAGTTACTTTCCTCGATAGTTCTGGGTTGGAGAGGAGCGGGAGGAGAAAAATGGGAGTTTCCGGTCATTGTAAGCCTTGATCCCGTCATTGTGTACCCTGATAGCTCCTTCGAACTGCATCGCGTGAGTTCGACAATGAGGGCGATGGTTTTGGACAAAACAGAGAGGGTGTGGAGGGACATATGAGGGTTTCAAGGAGAGGAGAGGGGTTCGAGGGTAGAGGAGATGGGTTCGGGGGGAGAGGAGTGAGGGGAGAGGGGATTAGGGCAGGAGGCGGTATAATGGATTATTTCTGACGGCATGTACAAGTCTTAAACTCCATTGTTTATTAGGACTTTTACTGATGGACATTTCCGCCACTTATTATAAAAACACATCGGTTAATATCATTTCTTTTCCTTAACATTATTCTTTGTTATTCTAGATTAAACGCAAATGAGGTAAGAATAATGAGTTTATTCAACGGGCGTAAATAAATATCAGAAATGAAAAAAAATACCTCAATATAGAGCCCAACATTGAGAAGTTGAGAGAGAGCTTGAAGATTCATTAACTTCCATTGCTAATGGCCAACAACCACCACTTGTACTATCATTTTATTGTCATTGTTCGATAATGTCACCTAACAACCCCATTGAATAATATTATTTATCTTCCGCATCACCTCTTGCCTTACAACAATAATCAATTCAAGATTAAGTTTGTGATATCACTTTGTAATCCAATCTTCTCTAGTAAAAAGTCAAGGACAAAGCTTACAATTATCATACCCCTTTACTTTATGTGAAGCTAGAAAAAAAAAAAAAAAAAAAAATTGCACTCTTTCACTTCAACTTTCTCAGCATATAACTCATTCAAACAAACAAACATAGATTTAAATAGCAATTCTTTTATTTCACTATGAATATGAATAGTTAAACTGTCAAATACCATAGTGTAATGGAAAAAACAGTTCTTTAATGCTGTAGCAAATGGGGCCATGAGGAGTCATTCTAGGTTGGAACTAAAATACAGTGCTCTTGTATTAATAAGGCAGAGCAACACCTAGCTATTCCAGTCATTTATTTGGTAGTAGCTCTTGCCTCACGCAACTTATTAAATGAAATTACTATTGCATAATTAGAAAGATGTTGAAGAACAAAATTTCACTATCCAATTGTTTTGATATGAAATTTTTATTCAATTTATGATGTTTTGACTTTAGTAAAAGGTTTCTTGATGCTTTTTATATAAAATGAACTGCTTAATTTGAACACTTATGACTGTTAATTTTCTTTTGGGTAGTTATTATGATCCCATTTATACTATACGAAGTCAGTGGGGAGTAAATATAGTCCAAGTAATATGATAAACTGCACCTTTTAAAAACGAAATACATCTTTTTTTTTTTTATGTATTTGCTTGTAGCAATTAAAAAATAAATATCATCCAAAAACATTGTGTGGTACTATGTAAATTTGCCAATATTAAATGGCATTGATCAACACACTATTGTTTGCCTACTTTTAGTTATTTTTAGGAAAAATTATTGTATCAGGATACCTGACACAAATTTGCGTCAGGTGTCCAATGACAAGGTGTCACGTGTCAACCCAGGCCCGAACCGTGTATATCAGTGGGCCCAAATTGCCACGTGGCCCCTTGTAATAGGACGTCTGACATATATTTGAGTCAGGTGTCCTGATGCAATAATCTCTCTATTTTTAGAGGTTTAGATATATGGCAGAGTGCCAACAGGCACAAAATGAGTAGGGTTGCAAGTAAGTCAAGCTGACTAGTGAGCTTGCTCGAGCTCAACTCGATAAGTGGCTCGTAAACTGAGCTCGATGAGCTAACAAGCCAAGCTCAAGCTAGCACTGACTCGACTCATTAGCTCGTTAGGCAGCTTGTTTAAAAAATATATTATCATAAAATATACTCAAAATATGTTAAATTTCAAAATTTTATCTTCAAAAGTATTAAAAATATTAAGAAAATAAGATTTTTATTATATATTAGATGATTTCTTATTATTTATCTCCAAATTGTTCGTTATATTTGTCAATTTATTATAAAGTTATTTAAAATTAAAATCATTTTCTCTTTTTGATATTAAAAAAGTTGCCTTCTGAGCCGGCTCAAATTCGTAGATTAAAGTTCAACTTTAATAAAATTAATCAAGCTCAAATTAAGAGCGGCTCGAGTTCGACTCACTCTTGTTTACACTCATAAAATCTCTCACTTTATTAGGTAGATTGGAGGTTCAAAGTCAAGCCGTGCCGTATGAGATTTCCCGCACGCTTCTGGTGGCCCAAAATTGTAGCCCAGCAGAACCATTGTGGGTCCATCATTGTCAGATCTCTTCTGCTGATCCTGCCTTCTCCACCTTGGCACTTGCTGCCCTGCTGGCCGACACGCTAGCCCCACTGCTACTTCCACAACTATAAGTTCAAATTGATATAAATAAATATATATATATATATATATATATATATATATATATATAATTTTATTTACACGTATGCATGCCACCAAATTCATATGTATTTAAGAATCTAACATCAATACTTTAGTGGTGGAACCAGCTTTAAATTTTAGGATCGACAAAATCACTAAATATTTACATTTTTTATTTATTTAAAGAAACAAATATACTCAAAGAAGGTAAAATTACTAAATTACCAAAAAAAATTAAAAAATTTTACTATTTAAATTTGTACATTTATATCACCAAAAACACCATTATTTCAACTTTTAGAAAGTAAGCTATACATTTTTATGAATAAATGAGACGATATATTTGTTAACGTTGAAGTTTAAGAGTTAGCTATGTTACTACGTAGAAATTGATGGTTTGTAATTAAATCTTCTTATATGTATTTTTTATAGAATTTATTTTCAATTTAAAAAATCTAAATATGTGAAGGTGGGGCAACTACTTAGTAAAACTTTGTGAAGTAGCATACACCCATTGCTCGTTTAATCGAGCACATGAAAATGGCATTTTAGCTACATGCCATTAATTATTTTCTTATGGTGAAATAATAATAATTTTAGTAGAATATTAGGTTCTAGTATGGGTCCTTGGTGGGAAGAAACTCAATTCAACCATTAGAGCTATATAGATAGTCATAAACTTTGTTAGACAGTGATTAAAAGATGATTAAGGTTAGTGAAAACTACATACCACATTAGCCAATTCCAATCAACTTATTAAATTTGACAAATGGAGATTAATGTTGTACAAGTTTTACTAATCAAAATAGTCATGAAATAATTTATCTACCTAAAACATTAAGCCTGAATGTCATGAGGTTCAATAATATGTTATTTCAACACCAATATAATTTTCAAGTATTCAAAGTGTGATTATCTTAATTATAAATAAATGTTAGATCAAGTGATGTATCAAACTTCAATGATTCCTAAGCTTATCATATTTATCTCATTCAAAATTTGTTTTAATTATAAGTATACAAGGAGTGAACATTTTTGGTTTTCCAAAAGATTTTATAAAAATTTCAACTATACTTTTAGATATCTAAGAATATTTTGATAATATTTTTTTATTCTACTATGAATAGTAGGAGACCAAGTCTTATGAAGATCACTTCATGATCGCTAACCACATTAATCACTCAATTCCAATGAAAGTCCATATGACATTTAGAATTAAATTTTTTGCATTAAAAAATAGATTTGACAATTGCAATTGGAGTTTCTACGAAAATGTTCATCTCTTTTAGATTTTATACTAACGAGAATCTTATCTGAACTGAAATCAAAATTTAGTGACCGAACGTGTAAATTCATTTTATCAATTTATTTGTTTTGTTTATAAACACATAAGTACATAAGTTATTTGGCTTTCAAAATGGTTTCAAAACTAACAATTTGGTTGGGATTGTGTGATTAATGTGTTTTTTTTCGACATTTTCTTCGATGCCTTTTAATAATAATTGAGCACAGTTTAATATTGGATATATTTTCAAACATTTAGAAGTATAGTTGGAAATTTCTCAATATCATTTGAAAAGTCAAATGGTGCCTAATTTTTAAGTGCTTTTAGTCAAAATGAGCGGCTATCGAAAAGGCAGATGCCTCTCTATCCTTTTATGCTAATAAAAATTGTATTTTATGAGATGATTATAATAATTTTTGGCTGAAGATTCTGTTTTTTAGGGAGCACAAAATAGATGAAAGACCAAAATTAGTTAGAGGCAACATCTAATATAGTTGTTAAATCTATTTTTAACCTTCAATTGTAAGTTTGAATGTGGGGAGAGTCAATCATTTGATATTTATAGAAAAAATATATATATTCTTACCTATTTAAAGTAGGATTAAACCTAAAATCACACATTTCCTTAATAAATAAAAAGCTTACCTTAAGTGATATCAAAATTCAATATTCTTGGGCGTATTAGATTCATCTCATTGAACACATTTTTTTTTACTATAAACACATAAATATCATATCAGATGTCATTTAGCTTGCCAAATATCTTTGAAAATCTATCAACTTTACTTCTAAGTAATTGATTTAGTTTCATTTATTTTGTTGAGTTCAGATTCAACTGAATAAATTTTTAATATCCTTTAATTCATCTCATTATGCTGCTCTTTTTTATTATAAATTTGTTGAAAGTAGAACATTTAAATGATTTTTTGAACATTTAAATAAATTTTCATCCGAGAATTGCATCAATATTTATGCTTAAATAAATTAATTTTATGTTGTCAACTCTCAAGACAAGAAACACTATAAATGTTTTTTCACCCAGACCTTTTTTTTTTTTTTTTTTTTTTTGGTAGCTTCCCTCTAGTCTAGACTACCAAACAAGCATGCCACATCAAAAAGTATAAATACTATACATGAACTAATTTAAAAAAAAAAAAAAAGCAATTGAAAATATTCAACCTCCTCTAAACAAACTATTAATTTCCATAGCCACTGTATCTATTCCACACTATGTTGCTAGGATCAACATTTAAAAAACAATACCAAACCGGCCGTTTCAAACGGTTTAACTAAAAACTGACAAGTGGCTTGGTTCTGGTTGGGCTGAAACTTGGCTCCACATCGATCCAGAAAGAACCGATGGTCGAACCAGTCAACCGGCTGGAACCGGCGGTCGAACCGATCAACAGTTAAAATTCAAATTTTTATTGAAAATCATGAATAATGATTTAAATCTTTTGATATTATAAAAAATGTGTTTTTCTCCAATCATTTTCAGCTCCATTTTCTTTTACTTTTTTGTGAAATATGCATGACTATTATCTTTTCTTTTTCATACTATTATATTTTCTTGCTTTATATTTATGACGTCATCAAGTTCAACTTTCAGTTCAATAGTTGAATCGGAGTTAAACTTTAAACTTTCTCTTCTATTAGTTCAATATCCCATCCAATTTTCTAAACTTTAGCTAAGACGGCAAAAATTGTAGAAGCAGGGTCTAAATTCAAAGTGAAATCAATTTATTTGTAATTATCAACGTTGTAGTATTATTGGACACGCCCCTTTCTCTGGGGCAATGATGAGGGTGAGATCGAGCTGGTGGATTTCTATAGTCAGCTCGCATTGATGGGATATCGCTGGCCAGCTTAGCTCCATTAATTCGATACTCAGCAGCTCAGCTCCTTTCTTCTTAAGAGTGGACCATCCCTTGTTCCCTGTACGTTCTTGCTGGTGGGGCGGTGGGAATTCCATCTGGTTAACACATGATCTTATTCTTCTTCAAATAAAAAAAAAATTTATATATGTTCATAAATAGGAATTGATATGAAAGTAAATCTTCCAATTTTGGGGCATTACATGCACTTTTTTTTAGGTATGTTAATACGTAGGAATTGAGTGGTATGTATGTAAATGTTACAATTTATTACACGAGGTTGCTTTGTTGAGATTTCCTGTTTGAACTTATGATCGTAAATTATATTTGATATTTTTATTTAGCTATTGCTTGAAATCCTTATCATAAAAATAAAAAAATTATATTTTTGGAGGGGATCTATTCTATTTTTGATGAAGAGCAATTTTTTTTTTTTTTTATGTAATTTGAATATAAAAAGTGCTTATAATTCATTTGTAGAGTTTAACATGTGATGTGTCTGTCAAGAAATTTTTATTATGAAGTGTGAATGTCGATACATTTAGAGTATAAACATTTTAAATTTAATTCATGGTCATCCATACCCCAATTTCAATAAATTTATACTCAAACTAAAATCTCAACATGACAAACCTAATGATACTGAGAGTGATATAATTCAAATCCAGATAAGCCCAGATTAAGCACTAGAAGTATTGTTGAAGGATTTGATGCATCAATTGGAATGTTAAATGATCTTAAAATTTGGCATGATTAAATTCAAATCGAGTATCTCAACGAGAAGAATCCAACGAGAATAAAATCATTCAATTATGATGTCATTAAGGACTTAACTGTTAAAAATACATGTAATCAAGGAAATCAATATAGACCATCTGATAGAGTGTTTTTGGAGATTGGCGAAATTTATCAAAATGATCATTTCAAAAACTATAAATAGATCTTCGTTCTTCACTTAAAAGAAAGAGAAAGAGAGATAGAAGTGAGCTGACTACTAAAACTTAACCCTTCAAGCCTTGGTAGTTATCGTCGATCACCAAAGTTTTTCACCGACCACCAAAGTTTGTGGCCGGTCATCATAGGTCGCCACTAACCACCACCAATAATTTTCAACGACCAACGATGGCATTATATCAACCAACTACAACTTTTGTAAACAACTAATGTTGTTGTAGCCACTAATATCATATTGTAACCTCATCTGAACATCTATAATTTTAATTTCAAGTAGATTACTTTAATTAGATCAGACCCTCTAGTTTTTCCCCTTTTCAAAGTTTTTTCATGTAAAAAAAAATTAGTTTTTTTTAAATCTCTCTGTGTGTGTTCGAAAATTATGTTAAGCCAAAACATAAGAATATCTGTCGTTGATAATTTTATAGCACATAATAATTTAAGGCCATCCGTGAGAAGTAAAATCCCACTCCCACCTTTGTAGAAGTGTGAATCTTTTTTTAATGGCTAAAAAGTATAATATTTGTAATGATGGAGTCTCACGCTATAATATCAACTATTACAGGGAGCAATCTTGTAGTTAAGAATGACAAGCCTCTATATCTTTTCTTCTTGATGAGCGTCGCCCTGCTAGTGAAATTGCCTTTAATTTACCCCAAAAAGACCGCATGTGGAGAATGGAGAAATCTCAAAATGAGATTCTTCAGCTTCTACGTGAAACTCAACAACTACTGTTAGGGTAAATTAGTGAGGTTTATCTTCACCAAGGTCAAGCATCAATTACGTATGCTCGACTTCAGAATGCTTCTCAAGTGCCCCCACATAATATTGGAATTCCTTCTTATCTAGTGCAGAAAGCTAACTTGATGAATACTGTACATCTATACATGCATCCCATGCGGCCAAACTAAATAAAATACCTTCAACACTCATAAAGGATTTTGCTCAGCCCCATTATGTAAATTACAATGAGCCATTTTGTATAGTTTAAGAAATGTTCTCTCTAAAAAAAATATTTATCATTTAAGTAAGTTTTTATTATTATTGAATTTTTTAATAAATATATTTATTTATTATAAGACGCTTTCAGGGCAAGTAACATTTACATTCTCTGCTTATACCCCTAAAATACATGCCCATGAAATTTTTTTGATGTGAAGGTGGTAGTAGACATGAGCCTCTCTAAAAAGGTATCTTAAGGTAATGTGCTAAATGGAATCTTCACCCATCTTCGAAAGACAAACTCATGAGGTAGTCTCAATGTAAAACTAGTAGCGGACACAATTCTCACTAGCAAAGATCCCTTGAGGGCAAGTGGCAGACATAGTCTTCACTTATAACCCTACACGACACACCCTTGAGGTAATCTCAATGAGAAGTTTTTAGTAGATACAATCTTCATTTAAAAAAAAATTCTTGAGGGCAAGTGGCAGACACAGACTCTAATTATACCCCTAAAAAACACACCCATGTGGTAGTCATGACAAAAAGCTAATAGCGGACATAATCCTTACTCTAAAGGCCTTCGAAGGGCAAATGGTGGGCATAATCTTCACTTACACCCTAAGTAGACAAGCCAAAGAGATAGCCTTGAAAGAAAGCTAATGGTGGGCATAATTTTCATAGAAAGACTTCTTAAGGGCAAGTGATATACATAATCTTCACTTATATCCTAGAAGACATGCCCGTATGGTAACTTCGATGAGAAGCTAGTAATAGACGGGCTCATTACTAAAAAAAACTCAATAAGAGAGTATTTTATAGTGTCTACTCAATATAAATTCAGAAGATACATGTACACTCACAAAACCTCAAAAATACTTATAAAATCTCAAAACACTATAAACTTCAAAATATATTTGGATAATAAAAAATCTAAAGACTATAGGCCTAAAAGGTAAGAGTACGCTACAAAAATCTCAAAAAGTATATATACACTAAAAATAATCTTAGAATTCTATAAGTCTCAGAAGGTGAAAACACATTTTAAAAATTTTAAAAAGCACGAGCTTTAAGAAAAAATACAATATTTTTTTATATAAAAAACATGTGCTAACTTTGATTGCATATTTTTACTTATTCAAAATGCTAAATATTCGTCTAATAATCTTAATAGGCAGAAGCCTTAGAAGAGTTTGATGTCACTATACTCCTATTAAGGGTCAATATCTTAATTGCAATATATTTGATTCCTAATAAAATTTATAATTTTGTTACCTTCTCGGTGATAAGTTATAAGGAATCAATATTTTACCTAAAGATAAAAAATTCATAGAATAGCAATATCATGAATTTTGGTTGAGCTTATACATTCAAAAGAAGCCTTATCTTGAAGCAATGTATAAAGTTATTGGATCAACTTTAAATCATCAGGCTTTATAGATTTATGAAAATATATGACTAGAAGTATATGTAATTTTGAAAAGAGATTGACTTGGAGTTATTTAAAATTAAGTATGAGTTTAAAGATTTTAGATATGATAACTTTATATTGAATTTATGGTAAGGGTTTAAGAAATTTAAATTGATTTTAATTTAAATGGATTTTAAATTGAATTTAAGTAAGGATTTGGATATCATTTTGGATTTAGGTTTAATTTTGGGTTTTCTAATTTGATATATGTGAAATTAAATTTGAATTGATTTTGACGTTTGAATTCATTGTATATATTTTTTGTTTTATTTTATGAATTAATCTTTATTTATGAATTTTTTATAATATTTATCTATTTATATTTTATTATTTGGTTGATTATATTTTGATTTTAAATTTATTAACTTTTAAATTTGATATTTTGATTTGATTGGATTTTTTATGAATTCGGTTTTAATTTTATTGAATTTGATTATATGTTTGATTATGTTTAATTTCTCTTAAGATTAATTCAATCATGGTTTAAAATGAACAGCAAACCAATTGTTTTTATTCTATACAACAATAAAAAGAGTCAAGGGATCCAAGATTTGTAAGTGGATCTCAAAATGTCAAAAAGACACTAAAGACAAGTACTCAAATCTCTAATTTCAAAGAGTTACGTAAAGGAATGCTCATATCAATACAATACTCAAATTTAGTTCTAAAAAAATTGATTTCATTTTAATCGATATCAAAATTTTAATTATTAAAGTCAAGTATATTTAAAATTAAAGGAGAAAATATTTAGCTTAGATTTCTAATTTGGGTCTCAATCAGCTATTAGTCCACTCAGGTAGCCTTTAATGAAATTCTAAGGCTAGATCTTAAGCTATAAAGTAATAGAAAGAGAGAGAAATAAAGATATCACCTGAAGCGAAACCAACAAATGAACCCATAATAGATGTGACATATAAAAAAGAGTATACTGGAAGTATTAGCATCGGCCAAACCAATCAACTAGATCCAAAACCATTCAAGTGAAACAAATTTGAAATTTTAAATGTAGATTGAATTTGATTGGATCGGAATTTGAATTTGAAATTTGAATTTGAATTTGAGTTTAAAGATTATGAGTTTGATTTAACTGAAATTTGAAGATTTGAACTTGGAATTTTGGAAGCAGAGAAGAGTATAGTGTATTTATGGCTAAAAATAATTAAAAGCCAAACAAAAAGATATTAGACAAAGGATTCTATAAGAACACTCACCCAAGATCTATGAAACCAAACAAATAGGAGTCTAAGAAAAAATTAACTAACCTCTAAGTTTGAGAGTCTAGAAGAAACTACCGTGAAATGAAATTATGTTTCTTTAAGATAAATGGTCTCATTACACCACAAAGGACTACCCTAGGTGACATTATTCTTTACTCGATTTGTGAAAAAGATAGGGTACCTTATGTCAAACCTAAGAGCTAGTCGAGATCAAATCAAGGTGGAAAGCACACGATAGACTCACATCTAATCTGTGAGCTGACCAGGTTACATCAAAGATAATAATTACACGATGGACTCACACATATCTTGAAATTAACCAAAAGAGGGGCATATGAAAATATTGGACCAACATAACACCCTTTCAAAAAGTGATTTAACATGAATACAATAGGCTAGAAAGCACACAATGAACTTACATCCAACCTAGGAGGAAAACATGATGACTAGATCATAAGTGGAAATCATAGGGAACATTATGTCAAACCTGAGAACTAGTTCAGGAGTGTTTTGAGAGGACATAAACAAACTATCAAGAATTTGATTTCATTTTACATAATAAATTTATGAAGGAAAGCTGAAGATAGACTCATATCAGTCTAAGAAGTGAATAGAGATATTAGAACAAATCGGGCTTTGTTGTGGATGAGGGACTTACACCCAATCTGAAACTAGTTGAGGAAAGGATGTCGTAAGAGGACATACACCAAATCTCATAATTTGATTTGATTAATAAGATCATACTAAGAAGGAAAGCACACGATGGGCTCACAGGTGAACAAGGTGATTAGATAAGATTAGGCTTTGCTACTGATGTCAGACTTACACTCAATCTGAAACTAATCTAGGAAAGGAATTCATAAGAGGACTTAAACCAAAAATCATGATTTTATTTCATTTTATATCATCACATTAGGAAGGAAAGCAATGGAATCACGTTCAACATAAGAGGTGAACAGGGTGACTAGATCAGATCAAGCTTTACTGACAAGGTGGGACTTACATCCAATATGAGACTCGTTGAGGAAAGGATATCGTGAGAAGACTGACTCCAAACCTCCTAATTTGATTTAATTTTATCTGATCACATCAAGAATAAAATCACATGATGTACTCATATCCAATATAAGAGGTGAATAGGATGACTAGATCAAATCAGGCTTCACTATCGACGTGGGACTTACTCCTAATTTGAAAGCAATTGGGGAAAGGATGCCATGAAAGGAATTACACCAAAGCTTAGTTATTTTATTTTGACTAAAAAGGTGGATTTAGAAAGCTCATATGAAAAGGTGTGATCTTAGAAAATAAAACTAGCTAAACAACTTCACCAAAAGTGAAGACTACAAATTTCTATGAAAGGAAACCCTTGTAAAGGAAGAGCTAAACTAGGTGATAACTGAAGAAGTTCAAACTACCTTGATTTATAAGCTTTAAGAAATTTTATTTTTAATTTCAAATTTCAACTTCAATTTTTAAATTGTATGCAATATTCAGCTTTGATTTTTAATTTTGTGTTTGAATTTTAACTTATGTCTTATCTCCTCCATCATTACATTTTTAATTCCCATGTGTTGTTGTCTTTTATAATATTTTATAAAAATATTATCTCTCTTTTAATGTGCCTAATATATCTCTAATATATCATAACACCTTGTAAAGGATCTTTAATTGTATTAAAGTATCTTAATTTAATTATAACAAATGTAACATCACCTCTTTTACTTCTTCAAGTAAGATGGTTATCTTATTTTTCTTATCATACTTCAACCGAGTGATTCAACCTAAAATCAATCGCATTCTATTATTGTTAGAAGAAATTGCAAGAATAAACATCAACAATATTTTCAGTAAGAAATGTTATCTCTTTATTATTATTTTGAAAATGCCATATAAATCTCTATCTGAAGAAATGTCATAAT
This sequence comes from Papilionanthe hookeriana x Papilionanthe teres, assembly GCA_022702705.1. Lineage (NCBI taxonomy): Eukaryota > Viridiplantae > Streptophyta > Magnoliopsida > Asparagales > Orchidaceae > Papilionanthe > Papilionanthe hookeriana x Papilionanthe teres. Next base: position 31,644,666 of record CM040431.1, read on the forward strand.
ATCCATAAAAAATACTATGTTATCCACTGTTCTAGAACTATACTATCAATCTCATACAAAAAATACTTAAATCTATAATATTATATTGTCTGAAAAATGTGATATGTAACTATGTAAATACATCACTTTTTCAATATATTGACGAAACTCAATAAATGGCTAAAAACATCATTCAACTCTTTCTAGTATATGTCAAAAGCATGTTATCTTCACCATATTAGTGTTGCAATGGTTGCAATCCTTCCAAATATTGATTCAGTTGGTAGTTGAAATGTACTTTGTTATCATCCATCTTCTAGAAATTGATAGATATCCTCCTATATATTAAAACTAAAATACATTTCCTGGAAATGTCTGCACTATTTCCCTTCAGAACAAATACTAATCTCACTAGCAAAGGGATTTCAATAGGTTCAATGAACCCTCCTGGACTTGTGATCTTTAACTCTGTCCCAAACAAGTTGTTCCACTGTTTTGTGAACGACATTATGCAAAAAGACTTGAGAAAGTCATGATGATTATTGTGTGGAGAAATACAATTTCTTTCTCATAAATATTAATGATGCAGCTATTTGGTATATCGTTCGCTGGTATAGTATCCCAAGACAACATCCTCCTGATCATCTTTCTAATTTCTTATATTGTTTCTTGAATTATTGACCCTTAATCCGCAGCAATGCACCAAAAACTTGGTTTGCAATCGCCAAACAATGCAGTAATATATGTTATCAAAAATATGTTATGATCAATACTTTGACTTAAATAATAATAGCGGCTAGTGTATATAAATATAATTTTATGGAAAATATTTTACACACTAGGGGTACTTCGCAAGTATACGTATCATATCAAGTAATATAGAGCTTTAAATTAAGACCCGGTATCGATCCACGAGGAGGATTATAGATTTTTCTTTTAAATATTTTGATTTTATTTTTATGTATTTCTTTTAAAGTTAAAAAGTTAATATTTAATTTACTAGATGCGAAATAAAGCGGTAATAAAGTAATGATTGATGTAAATAAAATAAGAAAACAACTTTCTTCCTTTCAATTAATCCAAGATTTTTTTAGATAATGTAATATTTGTGAAGAATATAAATTTATGGTATTGTGCCAAATAGAAGCATTTCTATTCTTTACCTCCGCTCGATAGTTTAAAGAACATTGGCTAATCTATAGATCAGGTCTGGATGTATTGTTAGTAGAATGGGTTAATCTAGGCTCACACTACTAAATGTCCAAAGGTGGCTATGGTCGGCCCTACTAGTGACAATTTCCTTCTCTATAAACCAAATTACAAGAATTTAGCTTGTCACTCTATACATTTATCAATTCTACGCCCAATAAATATTATCTTCCTATTTATTTGCACTTCACCTTGAATAACCCACGCAAGGCCTTCGAATACCCAAGGATTCATGTGATATCTACAAGTTAAGAATTCATCTCCTTCTAGGTCTCAAAACTCTTCAACAGATTTTAACAATTTAAATGGCCAGTTTAAATAGTAAATTAAGATTCGGTATTAATATCATCACAATGTTTAAAAATATATATAGTTTTTAATTCTCCAACAAATGTTATATTATCTTATTTATCTTTTCATAATTGAAAGGAGAAAGTAAAGTAACTACTCATAACACATTGAATTTAAACAACAAAACATATAAATAAAACTTTTAATCAAAATACAAATACTTATCTCAAGTGTTTCTCCAACTGAACCTCTGAATCCTTCTGACTCCAAAGTAAATAGACTTCAAAAGCAATGACTCTTCAAATACTCTCAATACAAACTCTAAATAAACTCACTAAGAAATTATAAATATGACCCTTAAAATATTTCTCTAATCTCTCTAAATGGAACTATAGGATCTCTCTCTAATTTTAGGCTATGTGGGGCGAGGGGCTAAGTTGGGCATTTTCTCCGAAGAAGTAGCCTTTTATTTATAGGCTTCGAGGTTGTCTCAAGCACCTCTTCAAAATGTGTCCAGGTTCAATGAATCTTTTAGAAAGTGTGTCTGGCGCCTCCAGGTTCAATGAATCTTTTAGAAAGTGTGTCTGGCACCTAGGTGCCGGAATCTGGCTCCTAGGCGCCGGAATCTGGTGCCTAGGCGCCGGGCTCCTCGTCCAGTTTTTACACCTTTTCACTTTGGATCGCACCTCTTCGCGATCCTAACCATTTCCAAGCGTCCAAATACAATGTATCACATGTCCTATATTCTAGGAATAACTGTCAATCTTGTAGATGATCCAATTACTGCTCACACCGTCAAAATAACCGTCCAAAAGTCGTCAAAAATCTTACAGAATTCTGTATCGAACTGGCACTTAGGCGCCAGATTCTAGCGCGTAGGCGTCAGGCCAATTATTTTGACAATTTTGCATTTTAGCTCCATTTTTGCTCCTTTTTACTCCTTTTTCATCTTTTTTTTTTCTTGAACATTTTTGCATCACCTACATCCAAAACACAAAAATACATTTCATTAAAACATAATATCCTTAAGAATTTGATAAAAATCAAGGTATAAAAATAGGTATTTTTTTCATGGATCAATTATCTATTGTGATTTCTTCTTTGGATTCTTGTCAACCCTACCATTACATTATTAATAGTTGCTAATTGAGAAGTGATGGATAGACTCAAATGTTCCTTGGAAGCTAAGATATTTGTGGAGCTTATCATCACCTTGGGATTTTCAAACATCTGGTCAACCACAACTTCTGATTCTTCTTTGACTATATTTCCAATTTCCACTTTTTGACCGAAAACTGATCATTTCGTACCATGAATTCAAGCACAAGTTTTTTATCATGAATCAGTCCTTAGATTGCGACTCTAAGTAACAGTCCAGCATATATCACCTACAATTGCTCAAAGTCCAGGCCATATTTTATTACTTCCATTCAGTTAACTACTCTTGTTTCAATGTGAGATTAATGTCTCGAAAAAGAAACTAATCCTTCCACATGGCAACTTATTGAAAATTAAAATTACAAGCATAATGTGAGTGTGCTAGAAACAAATATATTAAATTTTATTTTATGGAAAGAGAGATATTTCTTTTATCATTATTATTTCTTATCATTTCATTTTTAATTATTTTTAAAAAACAATATTTATTTGAATGATTAACAGAGATGAATGAAACATAAATTTTAAAAAGAGATGTAAATTCAGAAAATCTGAAATCACATTTATTTATTCATATTTGTGAAGAAAACTTCTTATCAAAATTTGGACAAAGTTATTGACAGATATTAAATGTATGTTACTAAACATAATTTTATGTCTAAATTTTGTTCTTAAACACGATGATGTATAGTATTTCCTCAAGTAATACCTGTTGATTGATAACATATGATGTTCTCCTTTCCATTCAACTAGTTAATAAGATTCCCAAATTGATTCAAATATGCCAACCATTTTGTGATGGGTGGGAATTGGCCTTTGAAGAGCTAGAACAAAGTTGCCTACTCTAAAATTTTTGGGACATACTTTCTTGTTATAAGCTTGAACCATTTTAGCTTGATAGAACTCATTGTTCAGTTATGCCAACAAATATTTTCCTTTTAAACCTTTGAGTTCTTCAAGTTGATGTATTGGGACGGTCAGTATAAACTTATTGAAATCAACCTTCTGGATGATCATTTCGAAAATGAATGAACATGATTCTACGTCAAGAGAATGAGAAGTATTTATGCTGAGATAAAGAGGACATTATGAAGGTAAGAACAAAACGCTAGACTCATCTGCAATATTTTTTGGGATATATGAAATGTTGTTGCTATCACATTTGTGGCTTGTTTAAGAATAATAAAGCCTTTTAAAGTCATGTTATATAGATTAGGAAAGAATTTACCCGAAGATGGTAAGAATATTATTATATGACATCATTCCTAAATAAATTAATAAGAATACAATAAAAAAACTATAAAAATTAGCAAGGTCACTGATGCTCACAATCAAATACACAAATTTTAGATGAGAATCATCTCTAATTTCCTCCAAAGCTATCTTTGGTAATGTCTAAATTATTCAATTATTTTCTTTTTTGACTTGTATAGCCACATTTGTAATTGATTAATTGGCCTAAATAATAAAATAAATTAAAAAATAATAATAATTTAAATATTTATCTGCAAGTACAATTATTTGGCCAGTAAACTATTGTTGAATTCAATAAATGTTGAATTTATTTTAATTTTTTTATTTTTAAGGGTAAAATTGGCTGAAAAAAATGTAACAGCATCTCCCGTTGAATTGGGTATTGGCTGTAAAGGGTCATAGTTTCTGTTGTGTACAGTTAGTAAGTTAAACTTCTTAGACATTGTTGTATGGCTTTGTGAGCGGGATGTCTCCTACAGTACACACATGAATTTATGACTACGCTTTACATCTAATATTTCGTTGTTTTTCTTTTTCTTTTTTTATTTCTAGGATTTTGATCATAAAATCTTACATTTTTCAGTTACATTTTAGCTAGATTTTTGAATCACAATCAATGAATAGAACGCAAATGAGAAGAGGGAGAGATGAACATTAGAAAATAGTATTGATTCTTCATTAAATGTTCTCCTATTTATATAGGATGTAGAACAATAGTGATAGTACATAGTTACCCCAATTTGGAGAAGGTTTGTATTGAGATATTTTTGATATTTTACATGCAAATGCAACGAGTTATCATCCAATTGCCTTCTGGCTAAACTGGCTAAGCTTAGTTGACTTGGCTCAATTGGATCAGCTCGGTAGGATGGTTAACGATCTCCTATCAATGGTAAGGAATATTTTGTTCTTCGATGAATGGTCAAAGATACTTTATGGAACTGACTCTTCTATTGGATTGACTCTACTACTGGATAGACTATTGCGTCGAGTCTGCTTTCCTGCAGTTGATGGCCTAGTTGCACTACTGCCTCGTTTCTGATCGTATGGTTTACACATTGGTTGCCTACACAACTTCTTATCCGCTTTTTGATTTAGTCAGTTTTGGCCTGATCGACTTGGCTCGTCCGACTTGGAGGGCCTCACAATCTCTTAGTAGAGGAACCGTTTTCAATATATTTCTTTCTTATGGACTCTTATATTCCTGTAAAATTAGTGCAAGGCAGTGAATATAATTTTTAATTCAAAAATGATTTGTTTATCAAATATTGTAATTCTCAGTTTTTAACATTTTCACTGATTAATATTGGCCCTGCTGGTCCCGAAGATAAGGTGCTGATCTGATTTGAAAGGGATGTAAACCTATTTTCCCAATGGTTTTCTTCGAAATATAATTGTTTGAGATATAGAGCTTTGACTAGTAGATCAGTTCTGCCTTTGCCTACTGGGGCCGATTATACATGTTAAAGTTGGTCTTTTATCTTTTAATATAACAAAACTGATTGTGGTAGATATTCCCCAATATAATTATAACTTAAAACTGATAGTGGTTCTTCCGTTAAATCAGCTCTACCACAGAATATGCTAATACAACTAGTTCGTTTTCTCACGGTCGACGCCCTGGACACTCTCCCGTCTCATTTCCGATTTTTTTCATAATCTGTTGTGTTTTGCTTGACTTGGCTCGTTCGAGTAGGTGGGCCTCGCGATCTCTTTGCAAGAGATCTGCCTCCATCATATTCTTCTCTTCTAGGCAGTTAGATTTCTGTATGATCAATACAAATACGTTTTTTATGTATTGTTCGACACATGATTCAAATATCATTCAATTCTTGTTTAACACTTTTTAAAATTAGTCTTGCTCACAGTTGATTAAAATTAAGAATAATTTAACTCCAATTAAACTTTCACATACATTTAACCTATAAATTAAACAATAGAGCATTATGTAGCATATACAAACAATTTTTTTTCTTAAAGAACCCGAAAAATTCTTTAATAAATGGAAAATTAAATATTTTGAAATAATTCTTGGGTACTTAATTTTTCGGCGAAGAAAATATTATCCATGATATTATTTTCAATTTGCTAATACTTTCCCATTATTTCTTAACATAACTTATATTAAAAAATGACTATTCAAATTTTTTGTCTAGTTATAAAACACCACAACTGTCTGTACAAATTAGCTTTCGAGGTACCGTTGGGCGTAGGCCATCCTTTTTGTCCGTCCAGCTTGACAAAATTAATGGGTCATTTAATACAGCGAGTCTTCTGTTTTCGGTTGGCCATTTTCCCGCCTCTCACACGTGGGCTGTTCGAATGGAAAAATTATTGCGTACGTTTAATGTAAGTAAAATTGTGTTCGGATTTCAATTACATAATGACAGGTGTTTATGTCAGCCTCACCCTCAAAACACAAAAACAGTGAATTTAATCACGCGGCCCGGCTTAACCTAATTTTTTGACAAAAAAAAGTATTTTAGTCACTTCCCCGCCTATTTAAACACACGATTGTATTATTCCGCGGCGTTATTAGAAGATTTTTTGTTATATTGGGGTATTATAATATTTTTATTTTAGACGTAAATAAAGCCGCGGTTATATCAGAATATTCCGCAGTGTTATTAGAATATTTCACGGTTTTATTGGGGCAGTATTCCGAAATTATTTCAGATTGAGTAAATAACGCCGCGGTTTTATTCGAATATTCCATGATTTTATTGGAATATTCCCCGGTTTTATTGCAGGTAGAACAAATAATTTTTCAATCTACTTGCAAGAATACAAGAATACTACCATAATATTCGAATACAACGGCGGTAGTATTCGAATATTTCTGTCGTTGCATTCGAATATTTCACGGTTTTATTGGAATATTTCCCCGTTTTATTACGGTAGTATTCCGGTATTATTGAAGGTAGAGTAAATAATTTTCAAAAATATTTACTCTAGCTGCAATAATACCGGAATGCTACCGTAATAAAACTGGGGAATATTCCAAGAAAACCGCGACATATTCTAGAACCGCGGCTTTATTTCTGTCTAAAAAAATTGGGTCGGGTCGGGCCGCATGATTAAATTCGCTATTTTTTTTTTTGTATTTTGAGGGCCGACACAAACACGTGTCGCTATGTAATTGGAGTCCGGACGTAATTTTACATACGTGGAACGTACACAATAATTTTTTGTATTGGATCTCATTATTTTGATTTATTTAAACAGTTAAATTAATTGATAAATAGTTTAAATTTATTATTGAAATATAAAATTAAATTCCTGACGTTAAAATTGTAATTCGAGACTCAAATTTCTAAGGTAAAAAGAAAAATACTCGGTTTTTCCCGGTTCATCCAGACAATAAAATTGAAATTATTCAAAATAAAATTTAGAATTTTTAATATTAGTGTATTTTATCTTTTATATAGAAGTAGCTACTCGTTGGTTATAGTGTTCGACTTGTTAAATAGCATATATTTAAATTACTCGTTAAGTGCAATAAATGTTAAAAATTTCTTAAAACTCGAATTATAAATGATCCGGACATAAATAACAATTAATTTGATTGTGCTCGGTTTATTTTAGCTCAAAATAAAAAAAATAATATATATTATTCATATAATAATATATTGTATATATTTATATATATATATGATTAAAGAATGGTGGATGTTCAAAACTTGCACCATATAGGTTCTAATTAGCTCGGCAAATCAAGCCAAACACGAGTAAATTCGAAACAAAATGATCAATATTGAGCCGAACAAAACAAACTTCTTTTGAGCCAAATTCAAATATAAGCCAATTTTAAACATGAGTTGATACAAACAAGTTGAATTGGAACAAAGCATTAACTCGTGCAAACTCGACTCGTTTACACCCATGGTTGCAAACGCTAACATATTAATAACAAAATTGAGCTCAAATTAATATTATAAAATTTAAAGTAATAGTGTGATCTGATCGATCATAAACATGTCCTTTTATGTCCTCTGGTAGGTTCAGTAGAGATCCAAAATTGTTTCTGCATAGAATAAGTCAGAAATCACAATTAAAGCGATGATCTGATTCAATTTTTTTGAACCCATCAATTTTGATATTTAATTATTTTTTGGATTTTTTTTAGGTTGGATTGCTCTAATTAAAAGGTTTAATTATTGATTGGTTATTTTTTGGGTCATATGAACTCACAATTAAAGCATCTCGATGAGAGAAATAAAACTAGCTCAATATTATTTGATTATAAGGTTATTAAGACCATAAAATCATTAAAAAAACAATTCTCTTATGATCTAGGGAAATCAACGTGGGTCGTTTAATCGTGTGGTTCTTCACCAACTAATGAAAATGTCCCTCCTCGAGGGCCTATAAATTGACCCTTCTTCATGTAGAGAGGGAGAAGGAGGAAAAAGAAAAGAGAAGAAGTCGTCAAATTTTTAGTATTGTTTTATACTGAAGAATCAACAATCACATTCGACATCCTTAGTCGCTGACTACCGCTCATTGGGCGTCGCCGGCCACCATCAGGCTCCCCTTGCTAGCCCCCATTAGTTGACTTTGTGGAGTAATAAAGTACCTTACTGAGTAGTGACACACATTTGGAAGTACCTTACGGAGTAATGACACACATTTAGGAGAGTGAACCCTTAGAGTTGGGCGTCATCCCATAAGGGGTTTGTAAGGGAAATTAAAGTTTCAAAGGAACTTCAAGAGTCTTGTGGAGAGGATTTTCAGATAAGTTTTTATCTTTGTTTTTACATTTGGTTTTAAAATAAAACTTGTTGTGTTTTCACTATGATCTCTACTTTCAAACCAAATTGTGTTTGTGTTTTCTCCATGAGTTCTGAGTATTTTTTTTATATTTTTCCTTTTAAATGATGAATTAATTAAATTATAGATGGAAGTTGTGTGAAGTATAGATGTTTAATGTTGGAAGAAGTTGTGATGTTTCAACTACCTTGCACTTCATTTACCTTTTGATTTGGCCAATTGATATGTTAAAATTTGTTGTGAGAACATGTAAGAACCAATGCAGTATTGTCTCAATCAACAATTGGAGGGAATCACATGAAATTATATGGGTGAGAATTGTAGTCCATATAGTTGAGTGCAAATAAACAAAGAGATATGATTTTGATTGGGTGTAGAATTAGAGGACTTTACAGTGACAGACTAAAGCCCCCAATTTGGTTTGATGTTTTAAATTTTGTTATGAGATGTTAGCCCCCAAGTGGAGGGAGAAAAGGGAACTCTATAGTGAGAGCTAGTATCTTCCCTGCCTAACCCATCTTCAAGATTTCAAAACATCAGATTAACATATGTTCTTTATAAAACCAAGTAAGGGTAAAAAATATAACTGCTCTTATTTGGCACAACACATTTAGAAATTTCCACAACGAAATTTCATAATTATTACTGATTCTTGAAGAGAAAAAAAGATATTTTATTCTCATTTGCTTTCATATCATTTAATAGTCTTGATAATTTTAGTTACTTTACTTTTTCTTAAAAATTATCAAAAAGAATTTAAACTTGATATTTATTAAACATAACTTATAAAATCATTTTGAAAAGTAAAAAGTTGTTTTTCTACTTTCTTTAAATTTTTAGAACATTTCCCTGTGAGTTTGATATCTTGGGGCTTAATCAGAAATTCTTATATTACTTGATAAATGATACGTATACTTACGTAGAATCTCATATTATATATAATTAAAGTTGATCTTTTATTTGCTTCGGAATCAAGTTTTTGGCACCGTTGTAAAGAAAGAGATATTATTGTTGAAAAGAAAGATAAAGTGTAATTTCATATATAAAAAGTAAGCATAAATATTTGAGGATCAGAGGCCTCATACCGATCCCCTATGCTTAGTGCTGAAATAAGGATTTGGACTCCTTGCTCCATTTAAGGGGGCCGTATACTGATCCTGAAAGTTAAGTGCTGAGATAAAGATTTGGATGCTTTGCTCCATTTAAGGGGGCCTAATACCGATCCTGAATGCTGAGTCTTTGAGATAAGGACTTATATGTGTTGCTACATCTAAGGGGGCTTTATACTTATCCTGAATTCTGAGTGCTGAGATAAGGACTTGGATGTCTTTCTCCATTTAAGGGGGCCTGATACAGACCCCGATTGTTGAGTGCTGAGATATGGAAGTCTTGCTTCATTTAAGGGGGCCCAATACCGATCCCGAATGTTGAGTGCTCAGATAAGGGCTCAGATGCCTTACTCAATCTAGGGGGGCTTATACTGTTCCCGAGTGCTAAGTGCTGAGATAAGGACTCAGATGTCGTGCTCCATTTAAGGGGACCTTACATTGATACCAAATGTTGAGTTCATGGATTTGTGGAATGCGAGAATTTACTAAATTGTGGGAATTGCGAAGTCTTTTGGAGATTTGTGAAATTTGCAAAAGTTGGTGGAATTTAAGAGGTTACAGAAATTTTTGAAGTGTGGAGTTGTTACGAAAATTTGTGAGAGTGTGGAGACTTGTGGAAATATGTGAGAGTGCAGAGATTTGTAGATTTTGATGAGCACAACAATTAGTGTTGAATCTTTTGGAGATTAATGTGGAATTTATAGAAGTGTACAAAATTTATGATACCAGTGAATATTCTGGAAAGTGTGAAATTGTGCGAAGTTTTTTCTTATTATTTTCCTTTATTTCTTTTTTTTATTTTTGTTTGAGTTTTCTTAATTTTGAATTTTCTTTATCATTATTTCTATGTCTTTTTTATTACATATTTTTGTATCGGTCCCTGTTCATTGATTTTTGCAAAATTGAAACATTGTTCGGTTCAATAGTTTTAAATCAATCACATAATGTGAAATTTTCAAAACAAACTTTGTTGATCTTCTAAATTTTAATACATTGAGATAAAATCTTATCATACTATCTATGTGTACATCAAGAAATGCATATTGGTGATATCCATCTGTGGATTAAAACTTTCGTATCCAAGTCATCTTCACTTCCCCTTGACAGTTTTCCCTGACTGTATGGAGTTATGTGGATACTAAACCTTCCTCGTAAGGTATACTCCGAGATAGAAGTCCCATTGCATACGCTTAGTGGTGTGCTATCTCACAACTCTAGAGGTTGTAATCCTTCAAGTTCTAGGCCAGCCGATAGCCAAATGATGTTTTGTTGTTGTCTTTTTTTCTGAAGGTAACTGATACTCTTCTTCACGGAACTGATGCAATGCTTTGCTAAATCCGCCTTGTTCCCCTTGAGACCCAAAACCAATCTGACTAGTAGGGGAATCTCAACTGGCCCTTGGAATTCTCCTGGACCAACGATTCCTAGTTCTTTGTCGAACATGATGTTGCTTTCACTATAAATAGAGACTGTGCTAAAGGCCGAAGAAAGTAATGATGGTTAATGTGGGGTGGAATACAATCCCTTTCCTCGAAAATGTTGATTATGCAACTATTGGGCTCAAAATTCGCTGGCAGGACGTGCCACGCCACCATCCTCTTGATCAATATCTTTATAATTGACGATATTGGATCCACTTCATCATGTCTGATAATTTCTGGGAGATTCTCTTCATTGTCATGGTTGAAGTTGTAGCAACAACCACACTTAATAGTAATCCTTCCCTTACCCCTCATCCACTTTTGGGGCTCCGAATACGTTCTTTTTCTTAGTGGCCTGCTTGGCCCTTGTCCCTTATTTAAAAGACGCGGTCGATTATTTACTTCTGTTCGTACTCGGAAAATACATATGTGTGTAACTTCATTCCATCCAGGATATTGACATATTTTTCCTGTATCCTTTCAAAATGTTCAAAATTTTATTTCAGATCCTCTGAAACTTTTCCAACTCATTCTACGAAATAATTTGCAGCTTCTTAGCTTGATGAACTGTGGGATATACAGCTTCACATCTGGGTGCTCTTCGCTTCTCTGTACTGCTGGAATTATAATGCATTCTGTCGGGGGAATGTAGTACTCTGTGCATCCTTCACATGGCTCGGCTGGTGTATATTCTGGTAAAGCATGATCTATAACGGGCTCCATATCTAGTTGTCTTGCTGCAAATAGTGGAAGAGCATCCCCCACTGACAGTTCAAGCATTTCTTCTTCTCTAATTGTCGAAACATGTTCTGAAGTTGCTTCTTTGGCCCTTCTTCTCTCTAACCCGTCAAGCATTTTGTGCTTACATCGATTAAAGTTACTATATTGTGTGCACGTCAAGGGCATCTTCTTTTTAGATGGAACTTCTGGTGATTCCCTCAACGGGGCACTGATATTTCTCCTTCTGTGGTCATCACCATATATCTGGTGAGCTTCTCTTGGAAGGTCTTCAAACTTTCTCTCTTCGAATTTCCTCTTCTTCACTTACATTTCCTCTCTCTTGCTTTGAATTTTGAGTACTGGTTCCAACCATTCCATCTCTTTTCGGCTAACCACATTTAACATGTACACCTTGACCGGGTGGTGCTGCGGTGCTATATGTGTGTTTAACCAGTGTAAAAATAATATGAAATAATAACATAGTTACCCCTTTATCAACGCAAGTATACTTATCGTTTAAGTAATATAGGGCTCTAATGGAGTCCTAGATATCGATCCCACAGAGAAGTTTAGAGATTATGAACTAATTAAAGCAGTTGTAATTACTACCTAGCATGCGGAAATAAAGAACACTTATACTATACTCTATTTACTAATTTTTTAATGGAATATTGCAATTTAGAAAAGTATCACTCCCCTTGTTAAGAGAATTAAGTAAATGTATAAATAAACTAGTTAGAATTGTATTGTGCCAAATAGAAACATTCCTATTCTTTACTCTTTGGTCCAGGCATAAATAATATTGACTAATCCTATGCTTGTTTACTGAATCTGCGGCTAGGCTGGGAGGATATCGGCTCTCACTTCGGAGCTCCCAAGTTCCCCTCGCCCGAGGGCTAACATCTACACTTCAGCACCCAAATGATAGGACCGAATTGAAGATTTTAGTCTTTCACTCTAAAATATCCAATTCTACGTCCGATAAATAATATTTCCCTATTTATTTGCACCCTCCTTTCAATGCTTTTGCTTTCCCTGAATCTTGGATGTAATCTTTACTTTAGTTGTGAAATCAACATATTTTAACGATTCAATTGGTCAAATTGAAAGTAAATTAAGATTCAGGTAAAAGATTATCACAATTTTTATTGAATATTTTAGGCACAACTAATTTAATTTTCTATTTCACAAAATCTCAAAAACAAGGAGAAAGACAGAGAAGACTACTAAGAATGCATAGGAAGAATAACACAAAATTTAGATTTCATATAAAATTAAAGTTATAAAACAATAAACAAAACATATCTCGAATTTTCTCCCCAAGCAGACTCCTTGAAGTTCATTTAACTCTTCCTTCTTGTACAACACACTCAACTAAACTCACTATTATACTCTCTAGAACACACTTACACACTAAAGACACTAATAAGACACTCAAAAAAGACACACCAAGGACACACATTCGGCCTAAAATCGTCTCTATTTAAAGAGGGAGAAATATTTCTAAAGGTTGCTTAAGAACCTCTTCAAAAAGCGTCCAGATTCATTGAACATTGCTTGAACCGACCTTCTCGCTGTCAGCGGGCTCATTAGCGTCGTCAGTGGTCTTCTAGAATGTAGGCCAATTGCTCAAGCTTGCTATCGACGGGCTCGATCTCGCCGTCGGCGGGCTCCTTTATAATATATTCGAATTCTCTCAGGAAAAACTCACCGTCGAAGGCCTATTCCTCGCCATTGGTGGCCTATTCCTCGCCGTCGATGGCTTAGTTCAATTTTTGTCTCTTTTAGTCCTTTTTGTTCCAGGATTTGCTCCTTTTCTCATCTTTTTCCTCCATTATCTATAAATCTTAATTCATGCAATAAAACACAGAAAATACCTTTCTTTAAAGTGCAATATTAATATAAAATTGGTATGAATTTCTCAATACATTTTTCTCTGGTCAAAATCCCCCAAACATAACTATTACTTGTCATCAAATAATCTTGATACTACATAAAAGTAATGATTATTTGTAGTAAAGCTTTAATTCAGAAATACTATGAATTTGATTTAAATAAATATTATAGTAAAGCTTATTAGAAAGATTTTCAAATAATTAAATTAACTCTCATTGATGTAAAAATTTATTTAGTCATCAAACTTAAGAATTTTAGTCTTCTATTTATTTCAAGAATGACTATATATTACAATATTAAATTACTTAAGATATTCAGATGATAAGAAATTCATGAAAATACTATTTAGGAAAAGACTAATTCATATATATGTCGAGTATATTTTTAGGTTTGTGTATTGTATTTTAAAAAAGGCCTACAGAAGTTGTTGGTGAATTTTAAATTTTAAATTTAATTTAAATATATATATATATATATATATATATATATATATATTAGAAAGAAGCATTTGATTTTGAAAATAACTTTAAGTTTGAAAATTTTAAGATATGAAATTAAACTGATCTCACATCCCAGAATAGTTTTTATAAACGAAACCATTGCATCATGAACCGTGTATCTATCCCGAAGAATAGACACACTGCTTGATGATGGGGCTCGATTAAATAAACTAGAAAATTTGTGACATCCGTTTGGTGCTGCGAACCAATTTTATAAGCCGACAAGTTCCCCGCTTAATGTAAATGAATTAAGCGAGGTTTATATTACTCAGGTTCTTAAAGTTCCCTATAAGGGCGAGCCTCATAGTTAATTACATCCTAAATGTCCGAAGACACCTAAGAAAACTCTCGATAATGATCAGTGGTTTTGCTCTCAAGAATTTCAAAGTTTAAGGTTTTCAAAGGATTGAATTTTGGAATTTCAAAAGGGATTAGCTCAAATTTAGAACAGTTAATTCAGGAGTCCAAAGGAAGAGAAGTAGGAGAAGCTGAGGATCCAAGAAGAATCTTGACAACTTCCCAAACTAACTTATTGTTTGGCTTCAATTTGAGAGTTTATTTAATGTTGTAATCCTGCCAATTTTAGTTATTTTAGGACTTATGCTTGTATGATATAATCACACAAATAGCCTCGAAGATGTGAGGTTTTATGTCGTACCAAACGACTACCTCGGAGTTCTAAGACCGGTTAGCGCTTAGTTTGCATAACATAATTATACAAATGTCTAACGAAAAGTTGAGGATTTATGTTGCACTGTAGCAAAATACCTCAAAATCTTATGGCTTTGTTATTTAATTCTAAGAAAGGTTTTGCTAAAGTAGACACAAGTTTTGCTGACGAAAATGGTCGTCTTTGCTCACCATGCTCCAAGCTCTTTATTGTTGCAGAGGTTTAGTTTTAAAAAGTGAAAATCAAGAGATGAGAGAAGTGTTCTGGTTTAGAAAAGTTCTGGGGTTCAAATGCCTTAATGTTTTATTAGGGGAATCTTAAAGTTGATTATAACAACACCGGTTAAGATCCTGCGGTTCCATCATTCAACACTCGTTATTTTTATCGGATTCACTTAGATCAGAATGAATTTGCTAAACTCAACTAAATGAGTTCCACACTTTCATTTAGACCGTGGGAAATTCCGTTAGCAACACGTAGGTTACATCATCCGAGGTATTCCCGATCATCCAACAAGACGTTTTAATTTAGTTGTAGTTGTGGTTTAGTTGTTTTGTTTGTGATTAAATTTTGAGTTGTTTTTTCTTTTGAATGTTGTGGCGGTGAATTTTATCTTGTTGTGACTTTTAATTTAGTTTTTGGTTTCGATTTTGTGGCTATCCTAAAAGTTTCGGTTTTCATGCGGGGTGACATTCTTGTTTAACATGCAAGTTTTGCGAGAAGGAAAATACGACGCGAGTAAATAAATTGCAACAAACATAAAAGCGTGCACTAGTAAGTATTCCCGTCACTTTCACCTACACTTAAAACACATGTCGGAGCATTTAAATATTTGCAACAAACACACAGGTAAAGGCTAAGGGAAGGTTACTGGTTGTCTACCAAAATCCTAATCCTATAGCTAGTCACTTCCTATGACGTCTAGGCCTTTGTATTTTATGGATGATTTTCCTCACCAAAGAACAATTAAGTTCAATTGCTCTTCTAAAACATCTTATCGTATTGAGAAAGTGCTTAGGACGAGTACTAAACATCTTTTCAATACTTCTGAGATTATTTCGAGTCCAAATAAATTTCATTGTATAGGTGAATTGGTCATCCAAAAGTTTAGTTGAGTCTTGACTCTTGCTCAGTGAATTTAGATGTTTTGATTATCCCTTAAGTGAGGTGAAATTCACTTGACATTTCACTTAAGAATTATGTGGGTGAAAGCCTTTAGGGGCAAATTAGTTCATTAATGCATTTAGCTAATTTGTCTAAAGTTGGGTTGATGTTTTAAGACTGTTAATTATAATATTTCAGTTTGATTGTGGTTTTCTTATGTTATTTCAATTTGATTATGTCATTTCAATAGTTGACTTAGTTATTTAAAATTGTTTTAACTTTAATTTTAGTTATATTTAATTTAATTGTGTTCATTTGAAGTTGATTTTAATTTAGTTGTATTAATTTAATTTTGATTTAAAGTTAATTAAATTATTTTAAACTTTTTTTAATTTAAATTGTTTTTAATTAATTATGTCATTTTAAAATTATATATATATATATATATATTAATTTAATTTATTATTTTTATTTTTATTTTAATTCAATTAATTATTTTATTTTTTAAAATTATTTTTTAATCTAATTAATTAGATTATTTTAAATTTATTTTTAATTTAATTAATTATATTATTTTAAAGTTATTTTTAATTTTATTATCTTACAAATTCTTTAATTTGATTATTTAATTTATTTTATTTTTCATTAATGAGCCTTTAAATTAAGATTAAGTGACATTTGATTTCTATCATTAATTAGGGGTTAAGATTAATAAATTAATATCTTCCAAGATTAAACCCCTTCACTTAATACATTCTCTTTTAATTAACTTCAAATTTTCGATAATTTAAGAAATTATAATCATTTTGTTTATGTTATAAAAGTGATAAAATAGGTTTCTACCCTTTAACCCCCTATGTTTCAATCTTCTAAGGAGATTAATTGGGATCGTTTATTACCCACTACCCATAATTAAGCCTAAATATTAATTAAGGCTAAATTTCAATAATTACCATTTTGACTCTTAGGCTTATTTACTTCATAATTCATTAAATATAACTTAAATTACTTTGAAATTTTTATGTCACTTCACTCACATGTCAATTAAGACATTAGAGGAGAAAATGTGATTTTTCTATTTTTAATTTAATTTTAATAATTATTTTTGTGGAAAAAAAGGGTTTTCAATGAAAATTCAACAACATGACCAAATTAAAGTTTTTGTCCCTAGAAAAACTATGGAATGTTCATTCTAACCAGAGGACCACTTGGACCAATTTTGGTGATTTTTTTATTTATATTTAATTTATTATAATTATTTCAAGTTTTAAGGTATTAATTAATTATAAAATAAAATTAAAGTTTAAAAATAAATTTTTTATTTTTATTAAGTCTCTCTGACCTTAAGGAGTCTAGAGAAATTAATCTTATATTTTTCTGATTTTTCTTTGATTTATTAGAATTTATTTGGTAAAAAGGTTGGAAAATCCATTTTTTAATATTAAAAATTGTCTTAAGCCTTTAAAATTCAATATATTAACCTAGAGACTTAGGAAAATTATTTGGTTAGTTCCTAAGTGATTAGGGGGCAAAATATGACATTTTTATGAATTTTAATATTTTTGTGATTTTTATTATTTTTTAATTATTAAAATATTCAAAAATAAGTTAAAAATGAAAATTTTAGAAAATTTTCAATTTTAATTTTCTTAGACTCCTCTGATACCAGAGAAGTCCCAAAACCAATTTGGTGAAATTTTAAAGTGTATTTTGGGTTTTATGATTTTCTTTTTTAAATTTAAAAAATGACCATACAACTTAAATAATTCATTTAATGGCTTAAATTATTTTCAATTAACTTGAAATTTTTATGTGAGGTTCTCTACATCCTAAGTGACAGTGGAGAGTTTATTTCATGTGATTTTGATGTGTGGTTACTTCTAATTAGTTAAAATTTAGCTTTGAGATTTTGGCCAAATTAGAGTCTGTTTGATTGAAATAAATCATGAGATAATTTTCTAATGTACCTCTAGTCAAAGGAAACACACCGTAATTTTTCTAGATTTTTCTAAGCAACATGATAATTTTTATAATTATTATAGCAAAACTAATGCCTAAAATTGAAAAATAGATATCTCATCATGGAGATTTTCCCTGACTTTGAAAAAATAGAAAAGATCCACCATTATGCATAGAATAACATATCAAAATTTCAAGTTATGGTGAAGCTCCTACTAGCATGAAGAATTAAAATATTGAAAACACTATTTAATGAAATTACTTTCAAATTATTCTCCTCGTTTCAGTGAGCAAGAGGGTATTTTTACTTTATTTTTTTGGAGTTTTTCATGAAAAGTTATGATTTTTTGAAGTTTAGGGTCAAAAATAAGTCAAAAATCCATTTTCCCGCTCAAAGGACATGTGTCGCGCTGCTACTGGTTGGTGTGGCTCTGTTTGGCGGCCTGTTCACGAACGAAGGTCTTTCCAACTGCATCAGGGTCGTCCATCTGATACACGCCTGATCGGACGGCTGCTGCTCCTCTCTCCAACTGCTATTCACCCAAAACCGTCCACCTTCAAACCTTAATATCTCCCTCGATTCGCAATGAAATTGAATGAATTTTTTTTAAAATGATCTTCTAATCGAGTAGCACACATCTATACGGTGATGATATTCTTAAATCATGTGAATATTTACAAAAAATTTAAATAACATTGGTTTAAGGAGAAAAAATTTGATACCTTGGTCCAAGAGGTGAGGCCTCAATTGAAAATGGTTTGATTGAGCTTAGGAGTGCTTGGAGAAGCTTTGGGAACAATTTGGCAGGGTCTCCCCAAGGTAATTTTTAATCTCCTTTCCATGGCCATGGAGGTGGGGTTTAAATAAGGAAGGTTATGGTGGAGCTTGGGTGGCCATGGGGGTTGATTAGTGGGTTCAAAATGTGTGCTTAGGTGGAGGGGAGGTCAGAGTTTGATTTTGATGCAATCAATTTGGGATTGCCATGTGTAAAGTCATGGATTTAAATGACATGGGTGTAAGGGTCATTTTGGGCCAATTTAGGTCAATTCATGGTTTGGGCTTGGTTCACTCACCAAGGCTTGATTTAGGCTGATGGGAGATCAATTTGGTCAGCCCCCTTTAGGTGGAGAAGTCCCCATCCAAGGAGATTAGGATAATCATGGGTAAGGGTGTGACATAAAAGTGTTAAAAGGCTTTATTAAGAGAGGTGGAAAGTGATTCATCCATCTCCCCAAAATGGTATGGTGATGTGTAAAGAGCTTACATGGCTCACATATGGCTTGACACAAGCTTCATGGCTCACATTTGGCTCCTCCATGGCTCACCTTTGGCTTGGGAGCTTTCATGAAAGGGGATTTATGACTTTTGGGTGATTTGATGGAAAAATGTCATGAGGTTATTTTTGGTTGATTCAAATGATGAATTTGGAACTTTAGGTAAATCATTTAATCAAAGGGATGATGAAATGATAATTGGCATGTGGGCTTTTGAGTGGATTTTGGCTAATTGAAGTGATTTAGCTCATGGGCTTGATTTTGGGCCTTTAAATTTAGGGTGAACTTGGGCTTGAGTTTGGGTTAGGTTTGGGTCAAATTTTGGGCTAAGTGAATGTTGAGTTTGGTTTAGGAAAGTTTATGAAGAGTTTGGAAAAGATTTGGAGTGATTTTGAAATGAATTAGATGATCAATTTGTTGGGTTTGGACATAGGGTTAATTTTGAGTTTTAAGTGCAAATTTGGAATTTTTGATCAAATTGGGTTAAATTGACAAAATTGGGGCATGTGATAGTTGAACAAAATTATTTGGATAATACTTTGGAGTTTTTGGGATTTTTTAGGATTTTTTGGAATTTTTGAATTTTTTTGCTATGAAAGGCATTTTGGTAATTTTGTGGAGTTTGGGGGTAAGTGGTCAAAAGGTTGAATTAAAGGCTCGAGGTGGTTTAGAAAGAAATTTAGAGTCAAAAAAAAGTGTCTGGGGTCATTTTTTATTTATGTGGAAGGTTTTATGAATCCCGGAGCATTTTTTAAGTACTATTTTGGCCGCGAGGGGCCCAAAGGTAGCTCGGAAGTATGGCATGTTTACAGTCAAACTTTTCAATTTGATGAGAGGAACGCTCTGGTTTGATTTTTTTGGGTGCCCGGGTGACTGCGAAGTTTTGAGTTTCGGGGCCCTTTTCAAGGGCAATTTGGTAATTTTTGGAGAGTTTAGGGGCCGGGAGTCAAAAATTGAAATTTTGGGAATAATGAAGATTGATTGAATGTGAGTAAAATGAAACCATTTTGGTTGAGCCATGAAGCCATATTAAGCTCACAAGAGCCATGAGAGGACTCATTTTAGGCACCCAATATGTTGTTCCTAACCCTCTTAGCCAGGGGCTTAGGGGTTAAGGTTCATCCAGTATGAGTTTCTGCATGAGTCGGGAAGCCGAGTTGGGTAAGAGAGATTTTATGGTTCAGGCATGTTCAACAATGTGGTGTGTGCAAGCTGGACCTCACCAAGACCAGATCACTCAGGGTGATCCTAAGGCCAAAGAATCCTATAGGAAACTCATCCTTTAAACCTCCACATTTGATCTTAACCCTCCATATGGCATGGGGGTTTACAATCAAACTTGTGGGGTTTGAAGGGAACCAAGAAGTGTTTGAATTTCTAAGTGGTGGGTTCCATCTCTAGTCCTCTAGGATAGTCGAAGAGAAAACCTATGGCTAGATTCTAAGCACTAAGGAGAGAGATCAGATCTCACAAAAAATGAGGTCAACAATATATAAGTTCAGAAATGTAAATGAGTTTAGCCTTTAGGTTGATTCAAATGAAGCCAACTTTTGATAAGGCATTTCCTCAAGCTTCTCCTCTCTTACTTTTTCTTTTTTATTTGGATTGTATTTCAATCCTATTATTTTTTTCTTTTCTTTTCAGGGATTGTTTTTCAATCCTTCTTTTTATTTTCTCTCTTTTTTTTCAAGTGTGGATTACTGTATCTGGATAGCCCGTTAATGATTTTGAACTTCACTTTCCTCTTCCTAAATTTGAAACTTGAAACATTTCCTTACCTTATATGTATTTCATAGTTTTTACATCATTGAGTTTCAATTTTTTCTTTCTTAACTAAATACTTAAGAAACTAATATTTCAAAATATAGTTTTCCTTACTTTAAATAGTTAACTATATTCTTATCCTTTTATTCTGAATATCTTAATCCACAAAATTAGTTTAATTACTAAAAATA